>LUCH01000875.1:105095-134445 GCA_013368495.1 Paragonimus heterotremus | reverse complement strand
ACTTTGTATGAATTAAATAGAATTTTCAACCCCTGACTTAAACTAATACGCAAGACCTATTGTAGAATAATGACATCTGAAAAGAAATCTTTCATATTTTACAGTTCGTGAGTAAACAAATAACTGGCAAATAGGATGCATAATATGATAGGTCCATATTTATTGGTGATGTGAAATAAAACCAACCGGAAGAAAACGAATCTTATGAAGATCAACAGAATAGTAAATGAAATGGATAAGACTCTGGTGAATTGGAGTAATGTTACCATGGTAGGAAAGTATTGTCATGAAGGAGCTGGACGAGCACATTTGGGAAATGATAGGCATTCATTGGATAGAAAGACGAGTAAGAGAACAATGTTTTACCTGTCAGTCTTTTTGGAAAAAAATAGAATGCGTATATATATACATATATATATGCATATGGATCAGTAAATATACCGGCAAAAAGAACTTCCCAAATATCTAAGGCTGGGCTCATCCTGAACATTCCACTCTCTGTTCTATTGGTTACCGAAAATGAGGGCTGATTAAAAGTTGAAAGTAGACATTCGCATACTTTGAGCTGACCATAACCAGTTTGCTAGTAATGACACTGACTGTGGGCTACACAACGACTTCGATGCAACTCTGTTCGGTGGAACAGATAGTTGGACTGTCAAGTGACGATCCCGCATCTGGGAAAAAGACGAAATAGTATTTGGAGGCAGTATTTGGAGGCATAATGATGAACCGTTCACTTTTTAGGGTTCGCGAATCCGAAAAATTGATTGAAAAAACAGGCCAGAGTAAGGACAAAATATGCCTTACTTTATCCCATAATGACTAGTTTGATCTACGAAGCAGAAATATAGCCAAATTCAATCCGAGTATCCTCTGACCAGGATGACGGGATACTGAAAGATGTAAATTCCCCGGTTTATTTATGCAATACAATATGGGCGCAAAATTTATCTTGCAATACCGATTATTTACACGGGCAGACTTCATGGATTTATCGTAATCTCAATATATTTTCAGTCACCTTTATGGAATGATTGGAAAAGTATACCGAACTATCTAATCTTTTGCGTGAAAGACTGTAATATGTGAAAACATAGAAAAGGAAAAAAACTGGAATACACTAAGAAGCTTATCAGCAGTATAGACAAAAGATTGGTGTAGTAATAATCACAAGACATAATTGGGTTAATATTTTTATTCACAATAATTGCTTCAGAATTTGAAGCTGGATCACTTGTTCGTAATTCCTTCAGTCAGTTCATTGCCAGAAGGTATAGTTATAACCGGTTCACCAACGGTTTTAACGGAAGCGGAAAAGTAGACAGTGGCCGAGGAGCTATTTATCTTCGGCAGATTATCAAAAATATTAAGAAAGTTAGTTTATTTTCCACTGATTCAATCTTGCGTTACGGTATTCATGTCCCAGTTCGTGACTGACTAACTATAGAACTACGGACATGCACTACTAGCACGCTTCTTTAATAGTATAGCGGTAGAAATGTAGACAGTAAAATAGTCTTCGTAATAAATATTCTCATTGCATCAAGAAATAGTGTTCTCTTATACATACCAGACTAGAAGCAGTTTGTAACGATCCCATTTATTTATCATTGGCTGTGTTTCAGTGATGAGGATTCTGCGTACAGTTTTTTAGTGTAAGCCTGTGCGCACGCTTAAACGTTTGTTTCAACTAATAGGATTATCAGCAAGTACGCCACGCAGTCGAAACTACGACACACACCAAGTCCGTACTTTCTGTTACAATGGACTGTCGATTCGTCTTACCGGTCGTTCGCACATCGTGTTCATATATCGAAAATGTATTGCTTATTTACACATAGCGTTAGTCTCGGCAGGACATGTCAGCTTTCATGAGTCCACCAGGTAGAGTAATCAATCAAATAATATGGGGGACTAGTGTGAGAAGAGTCCAAAAACAGTCCAGACTATACTACATCACAAACACGCGGGAGAGAGAAAAAATAAACAGATGGAATGACGGAACGATAAGGTAAAAAGAGGTGGGAAAAGATTACGGTGACTACACCAAAGGCCAGTTGCCTCCAGTGTCCCTTTGCGAACTCACGAAGTGCAAAACTTTGGGCAATAACTCGTGGGCATTTTAGGAAACATGTGACCGTTCACGTTATGACTGTCGTAAACTGCCAACTCAGCCTGGACGTTTCGACTTCGCAAACACAAACAATCAGTTATACTTACCGTAACTTATACAATTCACAACACTGTAGAAATTACACCTCAAACGGTGGTGTTTTGTTATCGTTGGTCACGTCACACGCACACATGACATTTAGGAAATCATTAATATTAAGCCAATTGTCACACGTCCCCTTACACCCGCCCTATAGGCTACCCATCACTGGTTAACTTTGATGTTTCGCGGTGATACCCATGTGATAAGCATACGAAACTGACGTATTACATTGTCACCGGCACACGGGTAAACTAGTCGACATACGGCATTAATATATGCAAAGTCGGACCATTTAATCCTAGCCATTACTACCCTGGCAAACCACGTTAATTTGTGACCAACGGGAGTAAATTTGAATTGATACCCCTGTGTGCGTGTGTGTGACCACATATTCAGTTCGCCTAACTGCTCCAGTCATGGCTGACCAAATTTGAGTGATTTGCAGGAAACTGGAAGCAGTCAACCTGACAACCCGCATTCAACCGAAAGAACATTTGCATATCATTTATGATAGTCAGCGATGGGTGTGGGTTCCTGTCGGACCGGCTTATTCAAGCGTATTCTGTGAGAAAGACCGATTAGGTAAACAGGTGAACCATTTGCATATATATACATATATATATTACGATGACAAAATACCAACAAACACTGCTTCATGGAACGTGTCCTCATGAGCAAACTGTACAATGCACCCAATAAGAACCCCGTTCCGGAAACTTCAAGTCGCTTTCTCGTCAAGGGTTCTTCCTTTTGCAATAAGCATAGAATCTGTTCGACAATCTGTGGTTTTATGTCCTGGCCCTTGTCAACTATGATGTCACCTACTCATGCCTAAATTCCCCCCGAACTTGCTAAGATAGCTTTTCACATCTTTCCTAAAGATTTTATCTTCAGCTGATCCATATTATTCATGTTTGTGCTTAACGGTCAGCAATAACAAACATTTGTCAACAGTGTGAAGAATATACAGATTAATAAACAACCCTTTCGACACACAGCCTCTGTACAAAACAGCGGATAGGGTTTTCTTGTTTGCGTCCATTCTTTGTCATCATCAGTCTGACTGTGTGTAGTGTCTGTATATTTTCTTTCCGCTCGAATCTATCACCTCTGCAATATGACTTAATCGTCCTTATAAACCTATTTCTGGGATCGATCCCTTTTATCTGAATGTTGATTTGTCGGAAATTGTCACATTAAATGACTGCGCGGCTCTCAGGTCTCACTTCGAATTTTGCTGATACAGAACCAATAACAGGATGAGACAAATTTTCATTATAAGAACAGTGAAAACATACGAAATCGGAATAAATAGTGATATTTCATAAAAACAGTCCCCAGTGTTTTAAAATACTGCACATTTTACAGGAGATACATCGCCGTCGATTGACTCTCGCTTCTGGCTTGTTATTAGGTTTGAGTGAACACCATTCAATGCTGAAAGATAACAGATAGAATGAAAACAATTGATATTGCTACCGGTTTGGTATACAGAAGGCCAAACAAAAACTAGTCGAGTTGAAGTGTTCAGCAGCAATTGCAATGCAACGGTATGACGACATGCATGTGTGGATATTGTCACTTCTTTCAAGACTGAACACTATCCAACTAGCCACGGTCCGAACATTAGAACTGTCGACGACCAATGTTTCAATCGGGTTCCGGGAGCAAATAAATAAAATCAACATGGAAATAATGACTGTAGTTAATCCTTCATAAAATTGGCCAAGCTTGTTTTCCTTCTTTCTGTCATCCATCTGAACAGATTTTAGTTCATACCATAATTACATCACTTGCATCGACAACTCTCGATGTTCAAATTTAAAATATGAACTGTTCCATAATCAATAGGCATACCACAATCATCCTTACACCAGCTTCTGGTAACTTCGTCTGCTCACACAGAGAAACTTACTCATTCTGTAAAATAAGTGAGAAATGGGATTCGTTCGCCACGTCCTTTGTCATGCTCATTATTGTGAAGTTTCTGTTTACTTTTGATTCTCTGACCTATCGACTTCCATAATATGTGTTTATGTTGGTTTTGTTCCCTCAAACGGTAACTTATTAAAGTATTTCTTCAATCGTGCATTTCTTTCCGGGGGTGTTTTTTTAAAGCGAACACCGTATCACAAGTCAATCTAAACTTGAAGCCTATTGTACGGATCACTTAGTTCACCTTCGAAATCGTACTGTGGAAACAATCTGAAGGAAATTCCGGATGGTATCTGTCATGCCGTCAGCTAAAACTTGTACCCCTTCAGTCATCGGCCACATGACGGCATCGTTAGTAACAGAGTGACTATTCTACACGCATATACGTTGCTTTAATAACATGTGTCAATACTAAGTAGACCAAGAGTGTACCGGTACCAAATACTAATTCCCTCCGAGAGAACAGCTGCTTTACTGCAGTAGTAAAAACCAGGTTAAATCAATGCTTTTAAGTGATGAAATTTCATTGAGATAAATTAGACAATTTCAGTAAACTAACTGACAATGTTCATAGTAAAATGTAAACAAAGTTGACGTATGGCAACAAAGCGAACTAAACTGACAGTTATTGGAAATGCTTTCTATGAACTACGTGATGAACCTAATTTCAGAGATCCGGAGGCATCTTAAGACATCGTGTAAACAGCATCTCTCAACCGCTCAAGTGTTTTGACTGAATGAGATAAAAATAACTATTAGTGTCGCGGTCGCTAAATTCAGAGATCAAGGTAAATGCTGACACCGATGCAGTCTGTTGTGACCGTCTGCCATGATTTGCAGATGTTTGTTGTGTTTATCTGGTTTATCTACCACACACTAGCAAATGATTCGTCGATTGGTATTAACCTCGACAACATTGTTCACTGTTTCGCAGAATCGAGCGTGCCGTACAACCAACGCCCGGACTGTAGACGACACAATTATATGGAACTGACAGTGTCCGGCTGCCTAACGCGAGACGTTAGATTGTGTTAATTGCATACAGGATATGTTCAGGTCATTCCCAATTGGGAGCAATGAATAACACAAAGATAGTTTATATAATCATGGTTTGGCAGCTTTTATGTAAACAGTAGGAAAACTGGCAGACGTGTCGATGAGCCGATGAACCTTAAACAGTGTGTCGGGACTAGCTGGTCATTGCTGAGATGAGGACCAGTGGACAGTAATGCCCACAGAGAGGTTTGTGAGCTATAATTAATTTGTGGAAATATAGCACGTATATTTCAACAAGAATATCTTCGCACAAGAAGTCGTATCTGGAATGCAAAATAAGTGTGTGAAAAATGGATAGACTAGTATATTACAAACAGTCAGTATCTTTCGGTATCAACGTGGATGCTTGACCAATGAGATGTATGAACTATCGCCTATCGGTGAAGTAACCACAACAGTTCGTGTCAGTTTTGAGTAGTGTGTGCTTATTCCCTATTGTTATTAGAATAGAAGTCTCGACGTTTTAAAGTGCCGTACGCAACAATATTTCAAATTTTCAAATACTACTTGTGCAATTCAAGTGAAAACAAAAGGACTGCCTAGTATGCGTTGACTGAAAAGTATGTAAATTCACTCGACAATCGTTTGGAAACACAAAACCTACGCAGTTAAACTGACGTAAAAGTATGGAACAATGCAAACTACATGTCAGGAGTGCTAGAAGTCTACTTATCGATTTCGATGTTAATACCTCGGTAAACGGTATACCGTATGTATTTTATACACAGAATCAAGCATAGTTTATCTGAAATCAAACTGTTAATCTTAGCTGATCTCCCCATAAATCTGTCTTCCACCGGAGATTCATCGGACTAAACGCACTACACATGACACGATGGAGAGCGCATTCATACTAGACGAGATTGTTTATTGCCTGTATGACTTGTACATATACTTGACTAGCTGTGACTGCCCCAATGTAGATGTGAAGACCATGCGACCGTAGCCTTGGTGACAGTTCGTAAGATTGCGTAACATGACCGGATAGTGATAACATCGGAACACGTGCGAAACGGACAAAGCGGAACTGCCTACTTCCAGTAACACAAGGATGTTCGCCGTTTTTAGTCAAAACAACCGATGATCTGACAAATAAAGATTCAAGTGCAGAACTTCCACTGAAACTTTTTGACTAGACGAGATTCAACCCACTTTCTCTTTTCATAACATACGATCCCAGCATTTGATACGGTATACCGGGTCCAACCGAACTAAAGGCTGGAGCGGATGTGTTAACCACATTGCCGTTAGTGTGATGCTTCGATTTTATGACCATGTGTTCCACCCCATGTAGCGG
Organism: Paragonimus heterotremus; assembly: GCA_013368495.1. Taxonomy (NCBI): domain Eukaryota; kingdom Metazoa; phylum Platyhelminthes; class Trematoda; order Plagiorchiida; family Troglotrematidae; genus Paragonimus; species Paragonimus heterotremus. Next base: position 127,939 of record LUCH01000875.1, on the reverse strand, counting down.
TAAGGGAGGGGAGGATCAATGGAGGTGCGAAAAGAATAACAGATGGGCTTGGGATTTTGAGCTAATCAAATGTACAATCAGAACACTGTGATTTGGCCCAAAGGGGAAACAGACCTCAGTTCAGGTATGTGTGCGTGATAGGGGAATGCTGGTCAGAGATGCTGAATGAAGCCCTCAAGGATAGTATTGGTCTTGGGAATCTAGAAGATGATTGTCTACTTTGACAATCCAGTCGTTGCTTTCTGTACACGCGACGCTTGTCTGTTCAGAGGGCATAGATTAAACGTAGTCAAATGTAAGGTAAATGGTCTCGAAAAGGAGTTAAGTCGAGGGCGAAAACTAGTCATTCTGTATATGGAATACTGGATAGAAGGTCAAGGCGTTCCATAACAAGAAACCTACCGTAGAAAAACAGGAAACACAAGTTCACTAGAGTAACTGCGTGCCTGTAAATGGTGAACAAAATGGCTGTGGGGCAAAGACTCAAACGTAATTATTGCAAATCAATATACATTGTCCACAAACCTGTAGGCGATGCTCGTTCATGTCTATGTAAGTCTCAGTCTAGAAGTCCCAAGCGCGTACGTGGCACTAGATTTACCTATTAATCAAGAAGGACACAACTGAACAGTTGTTTGTGATGGTGGTTTGCAAATGCATTATCGAAGTAGTATGTTAACCAGAACTCAAATTTTCAAAGGGCACAGTAAGTCAATGTGGAAAGGCATCATGATCGGAATAAATTGCGCCTACCAATTCAGTAATCAGTCGTCAGCTGTATGATTAGCATTCACTAGGTGACAAGTTGACGATTAAAAATGCAAACTAACATTAACACTAATTATTTTGATCATCCCTGTGAAACGCTCGATCACATGCCTTTTTCCGGTTGTCCGAATACTCTGCCGTCGAATTAAGCCCTCAAATGACATCGTACTGTCATACAAAGTCCAATTCAGTATTACACGAGACAATGTTCAACACGCTTTCTGATTTTTCGGGGAGATGTTTGAACACAAGTCATTCTGCTGGGTACGGCTTGACCTGATTGTATGACAAACACAAACAGGGACACGGATATATGATGTGTCATCAGAGGTCCAGATTCACGAATCCATAATTATTGAATAAACCTTCGGTTATTCGCCAGTACTATACTGAAACACGTTAAATACAGTCACCTGCTGAAATTCAACCCGAACTGGCAAAATAATCTTTCCGCAAACTATGATTCAACGGTACATTCTACGGAGGGCTGTCACAGAAGGTTTTCACCCCGGCGGATCCGAATGAGCTACGAGGATAATTAAAAACCGTTGTTGACTAGTCGCTTTGAAAGGTGCTCCGAGGCACGTGTTCTGACCAATGGGTCGATATATCTAACTCCACTACATAACTAATGCTCGACGTAACGACTGAGTTACCCGGGTCGTTCCTCGGTTTGCATCGAAGGTGTGTCCTGTGGTTGATCAGCCCTAATCCCATCATGTTGTATATAGTTTTGACGGTACATTTAGTCTACGTTGAATCAGGATGGTTACATCCTCATCTTTGTGTAACAGTGTTATATATGGGGGTTTGTTGGCCACTACTTCTGATAATGACGGTTTTAAATTTTTCTCTAGCGTATTTCGAAATAAAGCGTGTGTGCAAACATTTGGAGAGTAGAATTTCGGATTCCTTCTCGATTGTTTCGGTTGGACAAATCTTGTGAATCCTACTGAAGAGGGTCTGAATAAACCCTCTTCTAAGCTGTGTTGATGGAAAACTTTTGAAAGCGGTGTACTATCCCATCCAAGTGGACTTCCTGTGGTTTCTTCTCGCAATAAGTCCATCTTCGTTGACAGATACTTCCACGTCTAAGAAAGAAAATTTGTTGTTCTTTTGAACTGTTGTAGGGGATGAAACGTTCGGGTGAGGACGGTTGAGTTGCACACCGGGTTGATCAGCAGTGATCACAGAATAAGTCGCCAACGTATAGTTTATAAGGCCTTACGGAGTAAATGACCATTAAGTTCCTAAATGCACTATAGAGGTATCAGCATGTACAAGCTTGAGTTGACGTCTCATCGTAATCACGTCAGTTTAGCGACAGATTTTACTACTGAATAGGAGTTGTATGAAACATGCCTTCCCCCGAAGCATCCGTCTGTAGAAGAGTAGGGGTCTACTGGAAATTACTGCTGCTAGTGTCATTGAATAGTTTCTTCTTCTGTTATACTGTTACTTGTTCGATGAAAGTGTTTGGTGAATGACACTATTTTCCTTTCTACTATATCATACTCATGTTGCCCTTGTATTTTTGAGAAACGTTCTTTATCCAGATCCCTATGGTTGCTTTCCGGGAAGGCTGTCATTCACGTTACACTAGGGGAAAATTGTACTGACCTGGGGGTCCTGAGCTTCCGACCATATACGTAAGTGTTGATCAGTCAGCTACTGAACGTGATCATTTCGAACTACAGGATTGTCTAACAGCCTCATCACAACAATATTCGTTTTACGAAAGTAATTTGGCTTGAAAAAATTAACAATTTTTCGTCACGTACTGCATGTTATGCAATCAAAAATTTGACCATTATCGTGATTCATTCAGTCACTCAATGTGCCAAGTTTGATATGGCCGCGAGTTGCCACAGGTCGGTAAATAAGTGCTGGGCACAACTGTTTCACTCCATAATGTTGTTAATGGCAGGTGTGTCGTGCACATCATTTCACAATTACGGAGTTACTTTTAACAAACCTTTTGATTCATATAGGAACTGAATAGGCTGGTTGACTTAAAGACTTTTGTTCCACTCAGTGTCCATCTGATGAACAAGATTACGAGATTGCGTTAACCAGTGCGTTACAGGTTCAGCTAGTATCCACTAATCTGTGGGCATTTGCTATTAATAGTCCAGTGGTGCTTTCAGTCCATTTTTCCAACGATTGTTCAAACTAACCCATTTGCCCCACTTGGTGGTTGACAAGATTCATGCATTAGCTCTGTCCCTTGGCCCTAAGCGCATCACATGTGATGATAGGTTTTTTTGAGGTATGATCCATGAGTCGATTTCGATAGACGCCATACGAAGCAGTACAACAGCGGTAGATAAATAGGCCACCAGATGGACACAATAGACGTCAATCATGCTTCATCTTTTTCGTCTGTCTTTCAACTGTTCAGGATGGTAAGACCACAGCGTAGTCAAATGGAGTGGAACGTGGGCAAGTTGTACGGAACGCACATGGGTAGACACAAGTTACAACCCCAATACTGCGCATTGAGGAATTCGTGCGATAGCAAAATCGCACCAAATCTGACTTGAACAACCACTAGTAAAGGGCGGAGTTGGAATATTCAACTCAATTTCGGCTCAGGCTCGGACATTTCACCCCTCCGGACTTGCTATGAGATGATAGGCTATCTGACAGGAGTCGAAAAATGGCGTAAACTCAAAACAGAACAAAAGAAATTTGGTGAAGTCATGTGACATTTTAAAAAACAGGATGGAATGCAAACACAGCATTCGTGAACTCTGATTCTCAAAGGCGAGAGAGACAAATGTAAATCACCAATGTGTTGTAACTTTGTTTTGCACCATAATCTTCCGCGTATTTTCTTTATATAAATTAGCAGATTTTTAAATAAATGAACCATATTTGCAGTCGACTATATGCATAACTTACGATTGGATTTCGGCTATTCTGGATGATTCTCTGGTCAAGAAACCCGGCAAGTCACCACTTCCGTTCCATAACGTTTTCCAGTAAGTTCGCATTTCATTGACAAAAGTGCCAATGGGAGGTCATATGGTTTTGCATCATTCAGCTCATGAAGTCTAGATGGTCAGTGAAGGTGGCTTTCTTCAGGTGGACGCATGAATCGTGTGGTCATAATTCGTGGCCATAAAACGAACAACTCAAGTTCCGTGAACAACTAAGCATCATGAAGATGTGGCTCACCAGATTCTGTTCCTGACTGCTACGAATGGTTGCCAAACGATATTTGTGTTAGCGTCAACAGACTTGGTTTGTCGTGCTATCACACTGTTGGACTGAGTGAATTATGACTGCTCTTTGTGCACCAGATTTGCTACGTTTCAAACACTTGACTAGAGTAGGGCATAATAATGATGGAGGAGTACAGATTTGCCTCATATGAAGCAAAGTTGATTTCAATGTTAGCCTCAACAGTACTACCGGACTTATTAGGCATCAAGTTTGCTAAGCTATAGCAAAACGAAGATATCGTATCCGCAGTTCCGTCCTAATATGTTCACGCAACCTACTGGAAAACCTGTATAGATGTCCAAGATATATATTTTCTATTGGCATTATTCAACCTGTCATCGTTAATGCCCCTAATTTGGCGTGTACTTCTTGGTTACGATCAGTTGTCAAACCTTACCGATTAACAAGACAAACCATGCATCCAAATTGTAAATGGAATACAATGATCTTAACTAAAGAAGTGGAGTCCTGTTATTCATTGTACAATATAGGGGGGCAATGTGTATCAACGAACCTTTCTGAACATAATGCATTACCACATCCATTCCATAAACACTTTCGATCGGCTATATTCCGTCATTTCATTTTAACTTGATAATTCAATACAACAGTACAACAGTCTTGCGAGTCATCGTAAACTACGATGTATCATATTGCGCTTTGATTAACTTCAAATGATGCCGGTCATGAGAAATTTCACACTTCTGGCGATTCTATAAAGAGATTTCTTTCTTACAAAGTATAAACTAAACACATTCTACATATTTTTTTAAATAAGAATATACCTTCAACGTGGCTTCATTCACAGTCAGCTACAATTAACTAATAAACCTGTACCAATCGACTGCGTTTTTCTTCTGTCTCCGTCGACAAACTCAGCTATTATTGTTTGTTCCATAATTTGAGGATTATATATACACTTTCTGATCCTTCTTGAGGACATCCTATGTGAGTAGAAATATTTCGATTCATTCTAAGTTTACGCAAATACACGGATAGAGCGTGGCGAACACATTCATGAATAATGTCACGTCATTATAATTACAAATATAACTTTCGAGAACCTATGGAGTTAAATGCCACCGTCTTCTCATGGCAACTGAAAGTAGAACAGACAAAAAAGCGGTAAATAAATTGAATAAACAAATCCAAGGGGGTCATTTTCCGATGAAGCTAGCAAGTCAAATTTTAACGACAGTTTTTATACCTTTCCATGCCAAAATCGAACTCGGTCTCTGTTATATCTGGTTCGATTCAATGTCTCCAGAATATGGTGGTTATATTGAACACGCTGTTGACTGTGTAACCGTATCATGCACACAGGCCGAAACAGCCCAACTCAATCCGTCAAAGTCTATCGGCAGTGTTCGTGACGCCGCATCACTATATCCGTGTCGCTCTCTAAAGTTTGACCTGCCACGCAAGATTTAGCCTGCGGTGGCTTTGGGAGTCACTGACCCAGGTAAATTTGTCCCTGGTTAATCGTTTGCGCCCCATCTACCGGTTAGCTGAATAGGGGTGGGTTTGTAAGCGCGAAAAGATCAAAACATCATATTACTTTGTGCGGAGTTTGTCCAGTAACGTTTCTGTACACGCGCCCGCATTCTTGCGACTTCTGTGTTCACAATCTCTGAGGCTGTTGTGTTCAACAGTTCATACTCCCCTTGGGAGACAACCAACACTACAAAGGCTGTGGTGGTGTCTGTGATCCGGAGTTGAGTACCACAGTAGCAGGGTCAACCGAACCAACGGGGGGTGGGGGTTGAGGTCGCAGAAAGTGTGTTTCCAAGTCACTTGTCAGGATTGTCAAGATCGGAGGAGTGTATGTAGGAACTGCCATCAAACTGTGCGTTACGCGGGCGTTGCCACGTCAGTGTTCTCGCAGTATAGGAAAGTGATGTGTAATAAGTACTGGTGAAGAATAGTACTATGCTCGTCTATTTGTAACATGTTGTACCTAAGTCACTAGAGAAGACTCGTGTATGAATGATAGCTTGAACAATAAACTCCTGCTTCTGCATGTTGTTTTGCATGAAACTTCCAACGATGACTTGAGTGCACGGAAGAATCTGTTGATGAATGTTATCTGTAATCCTTCGGCCATATTCATCGTTGTGGTAATATCAGTGTACGCTTTCATCCTATGAGATTGACCTAGATCTTTGCAAATGTTGAACATCTTACACAATGCGCTTCTTCGTCTGATTGTGTTCATTAGATCTCCATAGTCTAGCACTTAGTCTGTCTAATTAAGGAGATGATTAACATGAAACACTGATCGACTGTAGCTGATTGCAAACAAATGGGAATGAAAGACCTAGAACTGGCTGAGCCATATAATTAGATTCTTAGCTCTATCCGAAAACCACCCCTGACGAACTGTGGTAAAACAGCGAATGGAAACGTAGACAACAAATTAGGCAAACTTTCGGCTAAGATAAGAAATGGATTACTGCATGTGTACATTTCACCATCTTCAGTAAACACATGAAGATTCGTATCCAGTAACGAAAAGTATATTCGTAAGCATTTAGTCAGCGTCAGAATACTAAATTTTCTAATTTGCATCCACCCCATTGGTAACAGAATATTGAAAACAATTATGGCAACCCTATTTCCAAGGAGTGAGTAATCGCAAGCGTAACTTTAGGACTATCATTTTACCTATCAGAACTTGCCCGTTATTGTCTACAGAATTAAATTCCCAGATGAGTCAACTTGAGAACGTAAAATGTCCAGAGTTCCACAGTAACCTAAAACCATTCTTCAGTGTTCCACAAAAACCAAAACAGGGCTAAAAACGACTTCCTAAAAGAGAGAATTTTCGTCACAGCGTGTGTTGTGAAACGTGACACTACGGAACGGAATCTCGGACATACATTTTCGATATATATATGCTTCACTTGTCTTTGCTTAGTTGCTACAAATAGGCTCCGAAAATTAGTAACATTTCTATTATCAAGTCTGTTGCATACTTAGTAACATATTTCATTAAAACTGGTTACAAGATAACTTAGGTAGAGCACCCAAAATCTGTAGCTCGAATGTGGATCGCGATGACTGTCATCAGCACGTAAAAGACTACATTGATGATTAAGTGTATTTCCGGTCATGTGACCATTAAGCTCGTGCATAAATTCATGGGAAACAGGAAGAAAAAACTGGAGATCCATCGACCATCTGTGACTGGATTTCTCTGTCATGAGGATTTTGCTTGAACTGCTTTGTTGAGAATAAGGGGGTGGTGATGAAAATTTGAGGACGACCAACACAAATCACAGAGTCATGTATGAAACTGCGAGCATGCCCTAGGCTGTGTTGTGGAACCCACAATCCCTCGGGGTGGATGAGATGAACAATTGGGCTTTCGTGTACCCAGCCACTAAAACCTATCGGACTAATAAGACACGCTTAACTGGACATCGGTCTGCTATGAGCGATCGAATCTCTTTTCACCCAAGGAACTGTCTTTAGAGCACACACAAACACCCATGTACTCAAGGTGCATACACAGAAACACACAGACATGAGTGGAGAACAATGTCGACCACATTCAAAGCTAGTTCGGAATAGACGTTGACAGATGGTATCACAAATACTTCAGCTTTCAAAAGCAGGCTACTTTATTTGAAGCCATTTCCCCTGGGGAATCGGTTCGTCAATAACATACATTCTGATTAGTTCGACTCGCACAAATGATCGTACCATTTCAATCTGTAACATGATCTACGTTACTGCATACAGCGAAACGAATTCGGTGAACTTTTGTGGAAAAAGATTGCTAGAACAAGTTAATAATTGACTATTGACTAGTTTTATTTTTACGGGTTTATGTGACAAATTGTCAGATTGAATGATAGCCGGGTTTTTCAAAGTCCTTTCTTATCTCACTGTAATTCATGAAGATGAACAAAGAGACAGTTTGCAGGTGATGGAACCAGAGCTATAGTTACAACGGTTGTAGAAAAAAGTTTGACATCGGTAGTCAAACGGCCAGTGACCGTTAAGAAAGAGAGTAGCACAACAAACAGGGGAGTGTGTACACATCCATTGAAAGGAGAGACAGATAACGTGACTCTTCACTTCCATTGGCTGCTATGCTTCCCTTTCTCACGGACTGAGATCGATCAGCTAATTAGTAAGGCATTCTTCACGGTCCCAGATGGAGTAGAAAAAGTTTGTGCAAACTGTTGCTCCCAGTGATCACCAACGATATGGTTATATCACTCTCGTGCCGTAATCTCGACATCACCCCGAGGAATCGAACAAGTGACTTGTGAACTGGTGTCAGATTATTAAAGCACCATAGGATGCTAGTCCAAACCTTTGACCAGTAGATCGCGACTGGCGGTTATGGAAGTTTTAAGAAAGTATGAGTCACTTTCAACTAGTGTGTCTGCTTTTCTTATGGACCAATGGCTTAGTGTAATGCGTTTTGACTAACATGGTAACTTAGTACTCTGACGTCTATTCAAATGTCTCCGGTGGAGTTCCTAGGCGTATGTAGTGCTAACAAGACCAAACAAGGTGGGACCACCTCGCTGGTGGTCACTGGGACTAAATGTTTGCACTATGACTTTTATTACGCCTCCTGACCTACCAACAGCACTGACTAATCGGCTCACTGTAACACTAAAATGGTTTAAACACCAAGGTCAATGAAAAGGTTCAGTTTCCATCTGAAGTTTCGAACAGCCATGAACGAGTTGTTGATTTTTCCTTACATCTAGAGGAGAAAACAGAGCATTAGCACATTTGTCCGTGCGATCAATAAGGATCGCGCATTAGGCCACCTGTGTACTTCCACACATTCACTGCATTTGAGTAAAACTAGTAAGTTGACCAACCAAGTTGTCAGTTAGGATGCTGTGAAGTATCTCTTGTAACTTTTTCCAGAAGGAAGTTTCACTAGACCAGCAAATCGTCATTCTGCTATCATTCCCACTGATTGAACGGTGGACTCCGTACGTCATAAATGGGCATATTGATTAGAAACAGCTGTGGTGAAATCAAGTGTTAGAACAAACCGGAGTATGGATGAACACGGCTGAAATACAGCTGTTTTATAACACACGTAGAGAACTATGCACAAAACCCCATACCATACTGAAATGGCTCGAGATAGTTCGATAAGAACAACAACAGAGTCGCAGTTGTTTTTACTACCGAAGTCTCGGAATGTATTAGTAAATTTGAGTGATTAAACACTTCGAGCTCGGAGACTTTCGGTCTACCTACCGATACTGCTCTACAGAAAATGGTCTACATCCTGTGAACATAACGTTTTAATGAGAAGGTACATTGAAACGTCACAAAACGGATTAATACCTTTCAAAACCCAGCATATCTGGTTAGTCCACTTAAACCGAAACAGTTCTTAACGACAGAGAAGTCCTAAGCTTAACACGAAAGAACCCTACATCAGTACAAGAATCCGTTACGGAGTAAGGTTCAACTTAACACAAACAACAATCCCAGGGGTAACCCGCTAAAGCTAAAACATCAACTGGACCGTTTGGTTTGCATAGGACACTAATTCAGCGTCCGCATGAGTCTAAACTGGAACAATCTAACAGAGTCTGTCGTACAGTCGTCAGTAACGGGCGATTTCAGGCGAAGACTTGATGCACACAATTAGGATATCAAGCACGACTATGAGAATCTTCACGTTAATGCGACGATGAGCTCGACTTTACAATACTACTGTCGTGTTTATAGTATGGTTAACAAGACCGTGATTGGATTTCTCTTCTGCTCATTTATCTCCATCTTTATCACTCGTAGTCTTACTATTGCTGATCTACCAAAGTCAAAACAATCTACGGAATGTATCTTTTGTAAACTGCCTACCACAGGATTAGCCATACGCAGACATTCTCAGTCTCCCCTAATCTAAGAACTTTCCGGGCATGTCAAGCATATTAAATGTGCTGTACAGGCTAGGAAGTTCGTTTGCTAGTTAGTTCCGGTCTCTAGAAACGTTGACCAGTGATATTTCCCACAACCCTTGTTGTTTTCTGGTAACTCTCAATTTTATCCGCTTAGCACTGATTTCACTTATCTGGAAATAAAAACTAGGGTCTTGAAATAATCAGTCCCCTTTTCCATCGAACGAAAATCTCCACCTAAGAAAATTATTTGTGATGCTTTTACTCTGTTAACAGCTCGCATCTGATCGTGAACAAAATAAGATTTGATGGTAAATGAGGGGATTTGTGTTCGTGAAAAACTAGTTTTCATGCACGCATTCAGTGTTGATCCCTGAGTAGTGACAAGCCGTGTGATTCAACCGAGCACCAGTGCCCTCATGTGTTCACCCACGTGTTCAGGTGTGTTTGTCAATTTCATACCCTCATCTCGGGATGGGTGACGTTCAAGTCCGTATGCGCGTCTGTTTATGATTCACTACCACCCTCCAGGAAAGAAAATGCGGTGCCCAATACATTGTGTTCGCAAATGTATTCCGTGTTTTGGTAGATGCGTCACTTTCCTTGCCTCTCTGTGTTTGTATATGTCCAGTGAACCGTGAGAATAGGGGAAGCGGATAGTGTTGCTAGGTCGGTGGATGATGTGGACACACTTGCAGACTGATTGAGTATGTGCATGTTGCGGCTGATTATACAACACCAAAGTACTCAGACTCAATCCGTCCTAGAAATGACTCGGAATATTGTATCTGTTCGGTGGTTGAGGGGTTCGAACCGGAGTTAGTAGTGACGGATAGAACGCCTTTTTGGAATGCTACAACACACCAAACGCGAACCGGATCACGTTTTAATTGATCGGACGGTAGTTCTGTTCACATACACGGTATTAAACGATGTTAATTCAAAACCAAAAAGAAAAGCGGTTTCTAGGTTGTTTTCAGTCCGGTAAATAATGAATAGCCAGGACAATTTACATGGGTTGTAGACTTAGGTTAACGTGTTTCCCCACCAAATTTTTATTACCAGGCTAGAACTTGCATGAGGTCATCTGGTTAGGCAGGATAGAATCAACACTAAGTTACAGTTTTACTGTGCTCGTGAGAACAGAAGTTTACCGGAGCTAGTCTCAAGTGCGCCAAGTTTCCAGTTACTTTATGGTATGTACATTTGCGCTATCAGATATAATCCAGTATTGTCCCGGATCGGGCCACAACCATCTGAACACCCTACCCGCTTATTATGAAACGGTTATTTCAAAAACCGCTTGTCTTTTGAAGTCCTGGCTTAGACTAAGAACAGATAGGATTAGTTGAAAAATTCATGGTATGCATAAAAATGATCACCATTTCGACTCAACACGGTGTTCGTGTTAATGCACCAAACACATGTATGGTCTTCATATTGTTCAGATGGACTATCTCGGCAAAATTCTATCCGTTACCTGAATGTCCATCGTACATGAACTCAGCAGATAGACATGAAGTCAAAACACAAACTTTCATTGACGACTTATCTTTGTTCGTATGGAACATTGGTTGTCAAACCTTCAGGTTGTCGAATCCTTAGTCCCCTAAGCACAACGTCATCCCTGTTATCATACAAACAGACATAAAAACAGTAGCAACTAGATACCTTTAATAAGGTCTAATGCAAATCCACATATGTGTTAAGCTGTCAATATGAAATCTAAGCGTAACTCAAACGAATCAGATTAGTAAAATCAAGCTGAAAGTCATTATGGAAAACCGTTGGATACCCGCATTCATAAGTATGGAAAGTCTTTCATTTAGCACTATTCGTTCAATTCTCTGTTATATTTCCTAGTTTATCACAGAAAACAATATTGACCAATGCGGGAGACACTGACATAGGGAGTGAGAAATGTTTCCAAAATGCTAACTACTCCACGAGGTGAACAACAAGTACGGGACGAATGAATGACAAACATCAGCCCCTAATTAGAATCCAGCTTACAGTTGACCATATTGGAATCAACCCAAACCAACTGGCTGAACACAGAGAAACAGGAAGGACCGTTGTGTTACACACTAGGGTGTCTATAGTCAAACCTATGAGATCACTGACGACGTGGATGGACAACACAACCGTTATTATCAAGCTACGTCACTTGGAGCCTACGACGCTTGGTAGCTGAACTTACGTACATTCACTTAGTTAACTGAAAACACATGTATATACAGTATTTAGAGAACAACAGCATATGGATTAAAAACAGACTAAATACACAACCTAGCGCTCTTCGAATTAATTACTAACCACCTGTTTAATACAAGGATAAAGAGTCAGATAAGAAAAAGAACTGATCTAGGTTAGAGAATGAAGTGTCAGCGTATTTAGATAGGCGTTTGCGTCAACTGTGTATTGGCTCAAAGTCTTCAACAAGAAGGCCGGCAAACACAACAGATGAGCATTGTGACATATGGGGAGGGATGCACTAATGAGCATGAAGCTCTGTTAAACGTTGGTCGAAGAAAGTATGAGTTTGGTGATTTACAAATGTTAGTTGGCGTGAACTAGCCAGTGTGGAATACTTAAGGATGGATTGAAAAGTTGAGTGAACACAGAAGAGGCAAAGAAGTATGCTGACCGTAAACACTGGTCCCACGGTAGTAAAGGTTACAGCCTACAATTTCCGAGACTTCAGCTGTTTAGTTTCTAGAGGATAACAAGTACCTCAACTCAGTACTAGCACTCTGAAGTCTGACGTTTCATTTTTTCATATAGATTGAACATCACCCACAAATGATCGCAGATGTCGCATTCCCATAGACTTTCCAGTCGGTCCCTTTCAAACAGCAGAAGCACTAGACTCGAGTTTCGATCTCATTAGACCTCGTCAGTAGTGCATATCAGCGCCACTGGCGGGACTTGAACCACGGACACGCTGTTCATGAGGCAACCGTGTTTACCACTGCGCCATTGACCTCACATTAGGCACGACCAAATTATCATATATGAACACTCAACCACTTTCGCTTGTGAGTAATGATCAGGTTTCTCGATCGCCTCGAGAGGAGACACAGTCACTGTCTGTTAACTCCAATCGATGATTCTTCGACTAGGACTTCTCTCCAGGTTGAAATCACATAAATCATTGACTTGTTGAGCGGTTTCTTTTTTTATTCGGATTTTCACAACTCAAATCAACACAATTCGGTTACATGAAAGTAACTGTTATCCTAGATACAAAACAGATCATATGTATGGAAAGATAAGCGAATATAGATGCGGTATGACACGATGAACAATACCATGGTTATTGAGATGGAAAGACACTATACGACTGAGCATGGGAGTAAAGTACACTCGAATAGTGAACTGTGCTTCAACATTCCTCAATTAGATAAGAGTGTGATTGTTAGATTAGGGAAAAAGTACGTTTTAACCGGTGGCTTCAACTACGATCATCAATCAGAAAATACAGCAACAGGCAATCACGGTTGTCTGTCAAGTTAGAATGAATGTCTTAGTAATTCCAGGGTGTACATGTTCGCTTAAAAAGCGAACCGAATTCAGTTTGCGGTTTCACCTTACTGTATGTAATGAGAAGACCGCACTGCTACTGAACATTAACAATGCTTTTGGAAGCACATCTTTTGTGCAAATATTTGTTGCGGTGTAATCAAAAGGCTTAAAAGGATACAAGTGAATGGGACTGTATTGTCAGTGTTTGGCAAATAATGAAAGTCAATGTCTTCAACTTTCTAGTGAGTTCTATTGAGTCAACATGGCAACAATCTGTGCTTCAATGATTTTCCTTCCCTACTCATCTTCAGTCGTGTTGAACAGAATACGCACGCATTTCTTTGAATGACCTGGAAATCCACAGGGGTCACAATCGTTTCATGTAGCAGTGACAACACAGATCACAAGCGACTAAGACAAGTCACAAAGACGTGCCCAATGAAGTGACAGACACGTGCAATTCATATACGAACGACTCACGTTGAGTGAACATAAAAGGTTGTTGCTTGCCGCTGTGGCCAGCAACAGTATACAACGGTATTGTTAGTAGGTAGGACTTGAAGACTGACATCCAATGTTAGGAAGGTGCGACAGTGAGTTGCAGTCGCTGAGTCAGATCTAACGGAAGAACAGCATTGCCTAATATTGAAATATAACAACTCCGATCCGGATATGGATATGCACTACTGATGAACTCAAATAAGAGCGAAACTCGAGTCGACTGCTTCCTTTCGAAGTGAGCTAGCCGAACGTCTTATCTGAATGCGGAGGCTGAGATCAAATATGGGTAGTGTTCAGGTTTGAAACAATAAATGTGACAACGCCGTTCTGATGTATTACATACAACTGACTCAGTCAAGATGAGTGTTATATAATATGGACTGCATGTAACAGATGAGACATTTTACGTTTGACTGTTGAGCTGAAGAGACCTTTAATCTCATGAGAGTATAGTTAAACAATCAAAGTATTCAGATTTTTCGACTTAGGGCTAGACAAATGGCAGGATGTGCTTTTCCCATTGTAACGATATCTGCCCTTCAATTATTCATCCGAAAAAAGCAATGTTCAACTAGTTGCCAATGATCAACATCAAAAGTAAATTAATTTAATCACTCAAAGTAGGTATGTGATCCAGGAGAAAGAATTAAGGAAGAGCCAGGAGTGAAGATCAAGACGGAGATACGTGTAGTTGGGATAAAAATAAATGACCGTTATTATTCACACAAACCATGTTTGTCAACCAACAGCATGGCACAATAATTATGTCAATTACGATAAGAAGCTGTTCACAAGTGACTATACACACATAATCAACTTTCTAATCTCAAATCAGTCAAGAAACTTTTTAATCAACTGAAGTTCCGGGAACAGGAGAGCAAACATCATCGTTATACAAACTGTCGCGGGATTATTCAAGTAGCGACAACTTTGCGCATGGGTTAAGTATTTGATTTCATGCATGAACTATGAAATGAATAGCCAAAAGGAACCAACTGAATACATTCCAGATTACAATAGATTTGCACGAGATCCTTTTCAAAGAAGAGGATCAGGTAAGGATACGTAAACCAAAAAAGCGCCTATGTGAAGTGAATTAGCTTCCGATTTGAAATTACTCAAGATGTAAGGAATAATACGCGACGAAACGTTTACCAAAACATGTGAAACCATGCAATTCAGTTCATGATTCAACGTCAATCCGTCCACCGGTCAATGGTTCAAACAAAATCATGAGTATAATCAACATTCTCCATTATTTCTCGCCTCCTGTTTCCCCCTGCCGACTTACGTTAGTTGTTGAAGCGTCCGCACAAGCTCGAATGTCTTTAAACTTTCTACCTAACGAGTGGCCAGTCAGACATCAAAGCGAGGATGGACGCGTTTTGGAACGTTGAAGAGACAAAGACGGTTGCCCTCTGTGATTCGAAAAAACTTGAGCGTATAAACTGGTGTGGAGTTGTGACATTAAGATGTAGTTTGCGTGTTCCAAGTGTGATTGATATCACGTCTTCGTAACTGTTCATGTTGAATCATTTTACGGGGAGCTTTTTCCGTTACGAGGTGAAAGGTGTCAACCGCAGTTGCGTGTTTAAAAGATTGACAGTTGAAATCCTCAGTGAATTTGCTGAAAGTGGAAGTTCATTCAAATCCTCGGTTTAGACGAGGGGAATAGGAGGAAATCTTAACGTCCTGAGAAGAGAGACCGAAAATGGTCCATTTTAAGTTGCTTGCGTACAAACCTGGTAGGGTAGATTCAGTGAAAGTTTCCGAAAAGGGTCATTAGAGAAGGCGCATACAAAAATGGTCGCAACTGACACATTCGGATAAACTTTGCTGTCAGCCACTTTAGAAAGCAAGTTTCGCTCTTGTCGGAATTCACGGATGAACAGAGCTGAGCGATTGCATATGACAATTCGGTCGTGGCTAATGTGAGGGCATTGGTATAGTGGTCGACACGGCTGTCTGATGAAAACGTGGCCGGAGTGTAAATATTGTCCGTGGCAAAGATATGACCGACGAACTCTATGAAGATCAAAACTCGAGCCTTGTGCTTATTTTCGGAAGAGGCTGACAGAAACTCTTATAGGAATGTGACAGCTGTGACCACTTATGAGTCGTGTTCAGTCTACGTTAACCAGAATACTTTACTGCTCACAAGACCGAGCACTATTACTTGTCAAGTAGGGCGGATGGCCAATCCATGAGCAGTAACGTCCACTTCATCTAAACACTACTGTGCAATAAACACTGGCGAAAACAGTAAAGTTGTTCCAAAGTGGTTGTTATACCGTATGGTCTCCTACACTTAGGTAAGACTTTCTTAGGACGCAGCGAAACATTACCATAAATGAGACAAAGCCTGTCTTCAACACTTGTCCGCAAGGTCAAACTAAACTGAACTGCTCAGGTGACCTATTTACAGGCATGGACGATTCATGTTGCCATAACAAATGCCTTGTGTACACTTGTGTGAACTTAATCAAATTAGGTGTACCAAGTTCCCTCGTCCGACACACAAAAGTCATATGAAGTGGAGGTAGGCAACCAATGACTCGCGGTCCCAACATAAAGTGCGAACTTCGTGGACCATCGTTGGTTTTATATCCATAATAATAATAATAATAATAATAATAATAATAATAATAATAATAATAATAATAATAATAATAATAATTGCGGCAACATTGCCAGAATTCGTGTTGATTGATCGATTAGAAACTGCCCAAACATTCAGACATGAACCAGAGCTGCGAGATCACTCGAAAAGCCGTACTGAGTGACGATTTCCATCCCACTGTGATACCCACGTTCCCACACACATCAATATGCAGTGTATATGGACTGTCGACTTCATACGGTTCGGGGGATCCGTTTCGGATCAGGCTGTTACGATGATCGAAGCCAAAGGACTTATGCGCATAACACCCACTACTGGTAACCTGTGCTGCACCAAATTCGGTTCCACTGACACATCGGATATCTGTTTAAACCCGAAAGAGTAAGAACAAGAGGTGTGTGAATAGAAGTTTTTGTGATACTGTTGGCCAGTACTGGTTAGTCAGGTGGTAAGTTGGTATGAGAATGAAAAAGTGATCACTCGGAAATAAAAATGTAGAGTGACAAAAATGGTAAAATCTAATTTGAGAAGAAGGATATTGAAAACATAGAGCGAGAATTAGTTCAATATATGGAAACATATTGTTACACTTCATATAAGATGGAGAAAAACAAAACGGTGGGTCGAAAAACAAACAAAAGCTTCATCTGCAATGCATTGAAAAAACTGAAAAAAGATGAAGTAGTCGGCCACAGCAGTTTACACTTCTGAAAAAGGAGAGTGGATGAGTTGCCATACTACGGCGGCAGTTGGCCGATACAAACGAAACCATAACTTATTTGTACCTAGTGTTCTAGTCACTTATTCTCTGATGGTGTACTAAGAGTATGTTGATGACCTAAAACCCGAGATGACCAATACATTCTCGTCTTAGTCACTGTAACTGCAAGCAGTTCACACATCAGGCATTCCGTTGATACAACGCCAAGTTTTCACCAGCGTACAACACCATAGATAGCTGAGCGGCAGACAGAGAGCTTAATGATCAGCTTCAGGATGCGGTTCCTCTAGATGCGTCTTTCAGGACATCCAGAGGCAGCGCTAGCCTTCAACGAAAGAGCTCGCAACTCGTAGTCTACGGACAGATCTGTCGACAGATTGCTACTCAATTAGCAAAAATCTGTGCAGCTATCTTCACTGTCTCCACTGATGTGAATTCCAAGTGTAGATGAATCACGTCTGCCCGGAGAAAGTTGAACGAAAAAGAAAGTCTCACGCGTGTTGACCTACAAACCAAACTTTGATGCAGCGGTCGTGATAGCCATTGCTAGTCGTTAAAGTTCCTTTGTTACACGCATGTGGCGCACTATTACCTGTAACACAACGTAGGCATTGTAGAAGTACGCAGTCGGCCTGGGTCACTGACACGCCAAATATTCAGCAAACGACCACTTGTGTAGAATTAAATTTCCCCACCATCTGCCAAGTCCTGTAGAACAACTGTTAGCACCTCGACCAAATATAAACTAAATAGGGTGGGGTCTAGGAAACAACCCTGCTTCAAGCTAGACAGTGTCAAGATCACCAGAGATCGATTAACACGACTGTACCTTCGACTTCATGCCAATGTGTAGTATTCTAACTAGGTTGATGAACTTACCTGAACATCCAAACTTACCAAGTTCCGTCCACAGTGCCTCATGGCTAACGGAATCAAACGTCTTATTGAAGTTTATAAAGAGGGCATACAGGGTCTGGTTGCATTCATGGCATTTTTTTGTTAGATCTGGCGAACAGCGAACACCAAGGAAGACCTGTTTCCTGCTCCCAAAGGGAGTGAACCAACTGCAGAAAAACATTTAGAAAGTGGGCCGACATGCTCCTGAAGTTACCCTGGCAACCAATCATCACCAGCATCATTTTTTTACCAGTCGTCCAGTAACCCACTGCATATCTGCTAAATCTAGTACGAGAACGTGTGATGTTTCGATATATTTTCATGGTAGGCTAGTCACAGTTACCTAGTCAATGACAGCCTACCGGTTTGGAAAGCCACTAATGTGCTTACGCCAGATTTTCGTGGTGTCCCGCGGTTGATTGTCTGAAAGGTCACAGTCACAGTCAATCAATGTTTTAGCAGACCAGACGGACTGGACGGAAATAACCTTCGGCGAATATTAGAATTGCATGTGGTGTCGGTGGTCGGAGTAATCCAGCATCGCCCATCTAGCTTACTGTTTCCACTAGTCGTCCCGGATTACGCGAAGCCTTTCGGCGAGATGACGGACAACACTCCAGAACGTGACTATTTTGATTTCATTGTCTGGGTCTGTTGCGGCAACAGCAAACACATTATTCTTCTCGCGGATCAAGCTACAGATTGCTGTTTTGTTGTCGGCGAACCATTCCGTGAATTTCTAGCGCCCGATATTTATCGTCTCGATGTGTGCTGCCTTGATCTGTCCCTAGTATTTCCACATGCCGTCAGGAGTAGTATATACAGAAGCATCTTTCAGACGAACGGCAACGGCACCCTGAGCTATCGTCTCCATCTCTGAGTTTTCAAAACATTTTAAAATCCTGCTTTTGTCTTAGCCCGGATGAGCTACAATAAACAGGCTTGCAAAAATGATTGGACAACTTAGTCCACACCAGCCTGTGAACCGTGTTACGTTCAGCTCTGCACATTACTCGTGTAATGCACACTTTGCGGATGGCGCGCTGTTGCACGATCACGTATTCACACAACTGATGATGACCACTATGTGGACGACTCCACGTTGTAGTGTCTGACATACTCAGCTAGAACCGGGTGTTTACGATAACCAACTTCTGAGTAGCACACAAGTATAGCAGATGATCACCGTTCCCGTTGACTGAGCCAATGCTTTGGGGTCCGAGGACTCCCGATCAAGCCGTTGTGTCGCATCGAACTCGCGGGTTGAAGTCACCCAGAACAAACAGTCCGTCATTTACCGGTGTTGAGCGGGTTGGGACAGATAGCTGATCATAGGTGCTCTGTATCGTCATTGTGACACGTAGTTGAACCACAGACGCTAGAAAATGTGACAAACTTACCTCGATCGAGTTGCAGACAAAAGGACACGATTGGAGGGCTGATGTTGTGCGGTTCGCCTATCATCAAAGGGTTGATGCGGTCAGCCACTGCGAAACAGGTACTATGCCCCTAAGCACTGTCTGTTGGATAATCTATTTAGTAGTAGCTGTACGCGGTACCTAATTACTGGAGCTTACCCTGGTCTGATAGCCTTTTCTCTCTCAAGTCTGTGACGCCAATGTCATAGTGGCTCAGTTTCATGGCGAACAGTGGGACGCAACATTCCGACAGTCCGGTGCCGTTTCGATCCAGCAATTTACGCACATATCATGTTCTGACGGAGAACGCTTTGCGTCCCTGGACGTATTTGAGATTGTCTTCGGATTACTGAGATATGTTTCAGCGAGGTCTGCCTAGAATTCCTGTTGGAAAGGACTCTGGGAAATAGCAGTAGTATACTTCTGCCTATCTGTCCCGACGGAAACGGCGTATAGGGCGACCCTGGTTCCCATATGCGACGGCCGATTCAGTACTCCATTTACCGTATGTTTATGTGGGCTTGGAACACTGCCACGACGCCCAGACTAAGGCAGCAGAAGTAGTATAGCTCTCGAGGTCTTTGGCTCAAAACCTGGACCACAGGGTATCAGATGGATAGCAGTGGACTCTAAAGAGCATTATTCTCCTGGGATAACTTGCCAGCTTCACCCGAAACCCGACCTAAAGGACCAGGGAGTTTAGTTCGTCCATCATCTACCAACTGGTGTACTTGATTTGAGTGACCCTGTTGATGACAACCACGAACCATTCATTTAAGTTCAATAAGTTATCGAGAGGTGCGAACCCACTTACACGCACAAACGCAATAGATTACTCACGAAGCGAAATTACGATAAGGGCGATCAAATGAAATGGCGTAACACAGCTTGAAAAACACGTAAATTGCAAATCTGCCAGTATTCGTACAACCTAACATGCACAACACACGTTAACATCAACCATAAGCGAAACCGCCTTTTATCCGGCTGTACCTCGTTGGTCTGTCTCACGCGGTAGAATTTGGAAGAACCGAAGTCTTAGTCAGTATAGCTCACAGTGACCGAAGCCAAAGGACGCCTGCGCTTTAAACCATTACCCCAGGTGGCTTGCGCTCCACCACTTGCGATTCCACTCACAAACCACGTATCCGGTGTAAACCGGAAGGAATAAGACCAGTAGGTGTGTGAGTGAGACCTTCATGTCCAGCCGGTCTATGCTACTTAGCCACTCGAATGGCTAACGCAAAAAGAAAACCCCCACTTTTGGGGAAATAACTAGCGAGAGAGAGTGCAATGACAAGATCTATACTGAGAAGAAGGATATGTAAAGTGTGGTACAAGAAGCATTTCAGCATACAAATGCAAGTTACATTTGACTAGAAATTTGTTAACCTTTGAATTTTCAGGACAGACTAATTTAATTGGTTGGCGGAATCTGAAAGGAATTGGCGTGTAACAATGAACGATGCCAAAGGACGCTTGTGCTTTAACTGTCTACTCAAGTAGCTTGCGCTGTACCACTTGCGGGTCCACTCACACACCACGTATCCGGTGTAAACCCGAAGGAATAAGACCAGTAGGTGTGTGAGTGAGGACTATGTGTCCCGCTGGCCAATGCTGGTTAGCCAATTGAATGGCTAGCACGGAAAGGAAATCCTTATCTCTCGGAAAATAAACAGTGAGAGAGACTGCAATGGCAAGATCTATACCAGGGAGAAAGATGTGTGAAATGTAATACAAAAAGCATTTCAGTATACGAGTTCATGCTAGTGCATTCCAGAGAGGATAAATTTGAAAAACAAGTGTCAGAGTTGGGCTACGAAAAGATCAGGCAAATGCTTCATCATTCAATACACCAACAAAGCTCAAGAAAAGAATGGGTAGAAGATCGCAGACATCCAAGTTTCTGAAAAGAGGAGTGGATTAGTTGCCAAACGACCATGGTCTTGGTCGATGCAATGAATAAAAGCAGAGTGGATATGCTGATACGATCTACCTGAGCCTAACGTACTCGTCGTCTATTCGCCGACAGTGCACTATGAGTATGCTGGTGACCTACTAATCGCAAACGGCCAGTGCATTCGCGGCCGTATACATGGCAACGCCATGTAGTCATGTCACCACGACACATGGCGCCGATGGTTCCTTTGCGTACTATGCGCTTTCATTCTCAGCCGAGCAATAACTGCTCGTTGAACTCGCGTACGCCCGTCCGAACTGTATTCCTCCAAGCAGTCCGGTTCAACGCTAAGTCTTCCCAACATCTAAAATCAATTTTACAACGTGGAAGACTTACTTGCACAACGTCCTGTTATCTCCGCTTTTGACCACCAGGATTTCGCTGACCTGATCTCAGTTGTCCATACAGCACCTGCTTCGAAATACGGCCATCGCCCATCCGACCGACGTGATCCAGTCAACAAAGCTGATTCAACATCAGCAAGGCTTCCATCCCGTTTATGTCCGCTCGCCGCAGTACCTCAGTGCTCGGAACCATGTACGACCACCGAATATCCAAGATGTGTCTTAGACATTGCAAATGAAGCGGCTCAGATAACGCACATTCCGCTGATACAATGTCCACGTTTCACCGCCGTACAGCAGTATAGACAGCACCATTGAGCGGTAGACAAAGAGCTTAGTGTTCGGCTTCAGGCTGTGGTTCTTCCAAACACGTCTTTCAAGACGTCCGAAAGCAGTACTAGCCTTTGCCACACGAGCTATCAACTCGCGGTCCACGGACAGATTGGTAGACAGATTGCTGCCCAAGTAGCAGAAATCTGTGCAGTTGTCGACAAAATCTCCATTAACACGGATTTGGGGTGGAGGTTTACAGATAGCACCTCCGCCCGGAGAAGACTGAAAGAAAGGAAATGTCATACCCGTGTTGATATTCAGACCAAACTTGGATGCTGCGGTCGCGAAAACCGTGGTCAACTGCTGTAGTTCGTCCTCGCTATGTGCGAACAACGCGCTGTCATCTGCGAACAGAAGCATGCGCATCATTGAGGTATGTAACCGGGTTGGGGCGCCGAAACATCGAACATTCAGTAGGCGGCCATCCGTCCGGTACTCGACTTCAACACCGTCCTCCTCAGAGTCCTGAAAAGCAACTGTTAGCATGACAGTCAAATATAAACTAAATAGGGATGGAGCCAGGACACAGCCCTGCTTCACGCTAGTGACAATGTCAAAATCATCAGAGGTCGATCCACACGATTGCACCTTCGCCCTCATGCCCAAATGTAACAATCTGGGCATGAGGGCGAAGGTGCAAT
>LUCH01000875.1:60096-104995 GCA_013368495.1 Paragonimus heterotremus | reverse complement strand
ACACGTCTTTCAAGACGTCCGATGGCAGTGTGGATTTGGGGTGAAGGTACACAGACAGCACCTCCGCCCGGAGAAGGCTGAAAGAAAGGAAATGTCATATCCGTGTTGATATTCAGACCAAACTTGGATGCTGTGGTTGCGAAAACCGTGGTCAACCGCTGTAGTTCGTCCTCGCTATGTGCGAACAGCGCGCTGTCATCTGCGAACAGAAGCATGCGCATCATTGAGGTATGTAATCGGGTTGGGGCGCCGAAACATCGAACATTCTGTAGGCGCCCATCCGTCCGGTACTCGACTTCAACACCGTCCTCCTCAGAGTCCTGAAAAGCAACTAATAGTATGATAGTTAAATATAAACTAAATAGGGAT
Source organism: Paragonimus heterotremus (assembly GCA_013368495.1). NCBI lineage: Eukaryota > Metazoa > Platyhelminthes > Trematoda > Plagiorchiida > Troglotrematidae > Paragonimus > Paragonimus heterotremus. Next base: position 104,626 of record LUCH01000875.1, on the reverse strand, counting down.
GAAGCCAGGACACAACCTTGCTTCACGCCAGTGACAATGTCAAAATCATCAGAGGTCGATCCACACGATTGTACTTTCGCCCTCATGCCCACATTCAACAATCTAATCAGATCGCGGCTCACGGAATCGAACGCTTTGGCGAAGTCTAAACACTACTGAGCTACCGCCGGCAGTAACCAGTCGACTGTCGTGATAAATGTGGGCTTAACGGGTGCACGCCTCGAAGTGAGAGTAGTCTGCTGATCCAGGGAGCTGTGATCAACTTCGGTCAAACAAACTTGAGGACGTTGTTTAGGATTTGGAGGTGCGAGTAGTAGCAACCAGTTGAGTCGCTGAACCAGATAGGGGAATTTATCCCAGTCGGATATGAGACAAGTGAGACAGGCTAGAGAGCAAATACTAGCCGCATGTACCAGTTCGTCACGCTCCTCGTTCAAATTTGACTCTAAAATGCTTAGCATGAGGGATAATTGAAGATGAGCTGGTGTGCTAGGAGAATGACACACACAATGACACACGTTCGTTTTCACAGTACTTTTAAGTCATGTAATTATGTAGTTAAATCGGATTTTTTCCAGCAAACCACAATGATTGTAAGGTGCAACATGCTGGATTGTGAATACAGGGTTTACTAAAACAATTAGCCAGAAAAATGTTCCAACGTACGCAACACCAACAAAACCGTACAAATCATTTGTCATGTAAGTGGTGTTGCAAATAAGAAATTCAACGTCAATCGGCATCAGGAGGAGCAATCATTTGAAATACAACAACAAAAGAGAAAGGAAGGATGCGTTGAAATTTAAACTGAGCGTATTGTAGTGGAGCAGTACGAAGCATAGCCGTACTTCGTTTAGTATAAGACAATGGCACTTGAAATTTATTGCCAACAGCATAATCACAAATTCAGTCTAGCATGTTGTATTACTGTTTACCACATTTATTGGCTACAGATTAATACGGTCCACCATCCACTCGCTGACATGGAATCTAGTTGTTGCGTAGAAGGCTGCGGATAACAGAATTCGTTTGTTCACTTGATGAAATTATTCTCGCTGTGGGTCCATCAGAAATCATATCTATGCTAACCACTAGGAATAAAACCAGATTTGTCGACCACTACTTATTCAGGAAGTGACGATCAGCAGTTCGATGGAGACAAGCTTAAGCCTCAGCCCGAGCGAGTTGCAGAGGATGAGAAGACAAGAGATGTTACATTTTTTTCCATCCCACCATCCTGTGCCAACTCTACTGAGAATGAAACTCAAGCAGACTATCTACTTGATAGATTGAAATGAGTAGAACAAGTATTGATACCAGTACTAGATTGGGGTTAAGTCAAAATTTGTAGACTTGGATTAACAGTATTCGAGAACGGTTATCAAACAAACAAGCTTGGCATCGAAAGAAAAAAGAACTGAACAATAATTGCACTAAGAATTAGCCCCAGAGGGGTATAATCAACATGCATTATAAATCCGAGATTCTACCACCTCCATTTTGTCGATGACAAACTCATTTTATAACAGTTTGGCGAAGTGGCTGATAAAAGTTCTTGAGCTTGTCAAAACGTATTTCTTGCACAAAACCATTGAAAGACATCCTTGATTTAAAGGTTCTACAAAAGAATATGGCGTCTCTGGACGAGTACACTATGTCTACAGACGTAAAATCTAGTCGAGACAATGGGAGTTAGTTATAATAATGTGATGGCAAATCAAAACAAATCTGATCTATATGTGTTGCATTCATGCAATTTCCATTCAGTTACCAATCCCACCCCTAGATAGAGAGTGCAGACATGAGTACTCCCTTTGGGTGTGTACTGGCTGATATCTTCAGAGTGACTTTTGAAAAGCATGTACAAAATATCAGTAACTTGACGTACCTGTACAAGCATACGTGGAATATATATTTGTGATTTGCGAATCAAACAGTTAGGTTGAGTGAGTGTGCACACATCTCAGTCACATGCACTCCAATACTGAGTTTATCACTAAAATTGATGAGAAAATATCGGTTGATGTTCTTGGTTGTCCGACTTACCAGACGTGACTCTCTTAGTAAAAGCATCCAACGAAAAAACGCTAATATGTAAGACCATTATGTCACAATGTTTCCAAAGTGTGATCTAGTGAAACTGTACCGAAATAGCCAAATTTATCCGACAAATTCTCATTCCAAATGGCCATTCACGAACGCTCAAAACTGACGGACGCCTACCAAGTAACGCAATCGCATTACGAGCCGCTATACGCCCACATATCCTTTACGCGTAGATGTAGCAATCTTGATGGGGCGAAGGACTAGGACAACAATGAACGCCGTGTATACATCAGCAAAGCTGGCGTGCCGCATTCAACAAGCCGAGTGCCTTCAACTCACAGAAGACTTCTAAATCAATCGTTTTTTTTACGGATTCGTACACGGTAAGTTTTCCCGAGGCAATAGCCACATATCTTAAGTGACCATCTTTGTGCGTACAGACGTAGATGGTAGTGAACCTAGCACTACCGTGGTAATCTACTTAACAAGGACCGATTTCTGTTGTTATCATCCTTCTTGTCTTCTTAAGGAACAGTTTCTCCTACGCTTCCTATCTCTCTTGTTTTCAGTTTGCCAGTATGAACCGAACATACACTGGTAGATTTTCTGTGGTCCGTTTACTTCAGTTGTTGGTCGACTAATGTGCGTATGAATAGCTGAAGTGTTTGCCGATCCGTCAGTTACTAGACACTCCCCATATTCGAATCTCATTTCTTCGCACACGGAAAAACTGGGTGAACTGAACTTCACGGAAGCTTCTAGAACTGAGCGAATGAAGCTGATTAGATAAACCCTGAACAGTTTTGTTGTACTCACTCAAACATTTGTCCACTGAGTTACCAGTTCACGTACGTGACTAACGGTAACGATTGAAATAGGTTTGATGCTTTTCACTTTCATATGGAGGCAGCAATGCTTCTGACCTCTACCAAGTCATAGACAGGAGATCAGATAACGCAATCATTCGAAGCAGTGGATTACTTCAGTCCACAATTTTTATGCCGCTTCAAAACAGGCCGCAAGATAAGGGTGAACCGCCATAACGTAGCTGGAAGTTCGGAAAACCGTTCGGATTAACTACGACCTACATGACGTGCCAATACATGTAAAACTTGGAAAGGGACCTAAAGGTTCAATCCTCTGCAGTCCTAATGATAACGTTTTGAAACTAGTTATAAGACCACATTATATGTGACGATACTTCCTTGCCAATCTGACCTATGTCCCCTTATAACCCCACGTGTTCATTCGTCAGCATTAACTTCTATTGATAAGTGCTGTGCTCACGTAAGAATCAAACAAGTTCACTACTTCAACTTTTAACGTCACCTAATAACCACTCGGAGTTCTCAATGGATTAAGTGACTGTTAAGCCGGTGGCTCAGTTGTAACGCCACTTGATGGTCACGTCTTCAGTGATATATTCTTCGTTCCAAATTCATCTTGATGTTCGTGCAACTCAACGCATCCATGCACTTTGACGTTGGGCGGTATTACTCCACCTAGTTAACGGTCGATTTGGTCGCTGCGCATATGCCTCTTGATGCACCCGACCGCAGAGTATTGGGCGATTGCACCTGCTGCAGAAAGAGGTTCACGCAACGTTTTCAATGGTATGTAAACGTGAGTATGGATAATGGGACTCTGTGAAGTGCATCCGAATTGCTCACACCATCCTTCATATCAACTAAGTTAAACGATCAGCGCCGTATCGTCGAACACTACTGAATGCCCACCGAGTATGACTTAAATAGCTCGTTCTGATTGGTCCTAAGATGAAAAGTGTGATAAACAAAGCAAATGTGAAGAAAAGCGACCGTTCGACATGTGGGCCATTCAGCAGATCATTACATAACGAGGACCAACGTTGCCTACGAACAGGATACTTTAATTTGACAACTCACACAACTAGACGAGGGCACTGTAATACGTTAATTCACCCAGGTGATAAATTCAGTAGGAAATGCAACAGACTATTATTACAGATTTTGTAGTGCTCAACCACATGAAACTTGGAAGTTGGGAGGCCACGAACTGGCACGTCAGTCAAAGTGCAATTATGTAGGCAAACAAAATCCAAGTGCGAGGCACAATTCCACATAATTAACACACCGGACGCTAGCTTGCCGGAGCAATGTGGAAAAATTGGTCAGGAATGAATTATGCACGTTAGTGATCAGCGCTGATATCAGTGGGTGAGAAAGATGAGTTCAACCTGACGTGACAGTACCGTTTTCTCTTAGGAGGGACTGAACTTATTTCTTCCCCAAAATGGAAATTCCGTGTGATTCTGAGAGTACTTTTCATTAATCGAGGCACCTCATGCAAAAAAATGTATCACCCAACTGTTTCTTTGTGAGGAGGGCACTGAAGTATCACTGAGCTATCTGAAACATGCCGGTGTTGAGAGCAAATTCATGACAAGGATTTCCAGAGTATATCACATATATTTTCCTCCTCTGATTCATCGGAACACTACGAGCGGATTGTCACACAGACGACTTATCACACATGGTTGGCGGAATTCGTTTCCGGATTAGCCTGTCACAGTGATCGAAGCTAAAGTATGCAAACGCGTAACCGTCACAACAAGCGGCTTGCGTTGCACCTCTTGCAATCCCACTCAAACACCCATATCCAATGCAAACCAGAAAGAATAAAACCACGAGGTGAGTGAGTGGGGCATTTGAAACCTGGCCGACCACATACACGGAAACTTTGAATACTGACGAACTGTATTTGAAATATGGGAGCAATGAGCTGGGATGCAAGTGGGGATTTAGTAGCCTAGTTAGAAACTAATCAGGCATCTTGCCTACAGCCAACGAGCGGATCACCTGTAAAATGCCCACTTGTACTGGCTTCATCCAACAGAAGAGTATCTACCACCTGGTGGTCTTCGAAAAAAACTTACGATATCGAATCAATCGCATGTGAACCCAAGCCCATTTCGAACCCCACGTTCTATAATTGGCATCCAGTAAGGAGATGAGAGAAAAATGTCAAAAAAAGCACGCGAGGCGGAAAGCACAGACAAATTGCAAGAGTCCATTAACGCACTTGTGATCCAGCCCTAATGATCAACCCTAGATAAATACATTACAAAGGAAAGATGATCGTTAGCGGATGGATTTATTCTGCCATGGAAATTGTACAGCAAATGGACAGAAATGGAAAGACGTGCCAGCGCGCGACCATGGTGACTGGGTGAGCTTCAGATAAAAAGTTTTGCCTGAATAGAGGAGAAAGAAACAAAACAGATACGATTATAAAAACCTGTCGAATGACAAAACTAAATTACTGAGTCTAATGTATTATCAGCAACACATCATATACGTGAAACCATTTCCATCGACACACAGGAGATACCTTGGCAAAAACGATGTTACTCTGTTGTCAGTGGTCGGTTGAGTATGGGAAAAGTGACAATGTGCAACCCATATAGTTTTTCTGAACGAGATCAGGACGAGTTCCCACTGACTACAATCATCTCGCGGCCTATTCGCCTATAATGCCTATCTTAGCTTTGGCTACTTACTATGTTTCAGTAGTTTGTGGCCAATAACGATTGGCAATCGTTTTAATAATTATCCACTTGAAGCGACGACTGCAGAAAACAAACAGCAACACACTTGGAAAAACTCGAAGTTAAAGTATGTTCAAACCAGAGACAAAAGCTGCATGCATCTACACCACATATGATTTACTGGCTTACATATGAAACCCACAAACGAGCTCGGAGGCCTCACAGCTAAATTCGGTGAAACGAACGTGTCAAATGGTTCCTGGGGAATATTTTTGAACAACAGACTGTCATGATAAAATTGGCAGAAACGATCGATACTAGTATTCAACAAATGTACACCGAGCATTTAACATGCATTTCTGATGAATCGTGCAGTAAGGTTATTGACTTTGAGAAGATTCAAGTTTGAAGTCCGTCGAAATCCAGAAAGGTTACACGTGCATCACATTTGATTGATAAAAATTACTACAATTGTAAAGTTCTGATACGATAAAAACACAACACACCAATAGGATGAAGAGAAACGAACAAGATCGCTCGAACAAAATGGACTCACTTCCTGGAAACAAAATGTTCGATAAATGCGACAGACTGGACCGCAGCATGTGGAATGACAGCGTCGACAGGGAAGATGACAACCGGGGCACGATTCACGCAGACAGTCACAAGTATCGGCCAATGAGCCCAGGAGACGACCACGTGAGTCATACAGCGGAGGCGAGGACCTAAATGGCCAAGACGACATGGTCAAGCAGGAAATCGAGAGACGTCACAGTTGCTAACACTAATTAGTAGGAGCCTAATCAGAGAGATCCAGACAAATGTATAGCATACAAAGCATGAATAACAGAGGTTGTAACAAACGGATCGACAACTAGTGGGACGTGCTTTGTGCCTTAAAATCAATCTGATTTTAAATGACTAAGTTGAGTAAAATCCTACATCATACACTGTCGACAAGGTATTTAAATATATCTACCATTTAAACTAGCTGGTGTTTACACAGCTTTGTGCAGCCGTAGAGAGCACAGCTAAGGGGCTCTTTCTCGCGAAACTGAGAAGTACGCTGGTACACCTTCAAGTCAATGACCACCTGCTGAAAGACCTAGCGTTTTCCACCGCAATATATGAGATTATGAAAATTATAGTTCTTCATTTTACACTGAGTTTATGGACCTTCCTTATGCACTATGTTGAGTAGACATTTAATTGCTGATGAGCAGTGAACCATATAACAGTTTTATATAGTTGAACACCTCTTAAATTAACACACAATCTAGTCACACACAAAAATGCGTACAAGCAAAATACATTTTCAGCAGGGCTATCACCACCAACACAATGAATCGGCAACGTGAGCAACATGGTGATCAACTAGCACACATGTCGGTACTACCCACGGATACAATGAATATAGGGTATAAAAAAATTCACATTGGCCAGACCATACAAGCAAACGCCATATGAGTTATTGTGGACTCGAAGAGAGCGATAATTAAGAGATTTTTGATTCTTGGGAGTAGTGGTGTCTTTGGTAGCTCGGGTTGGTGGTTTAGGTGTTTGGTTGTTTGTCGAACTTGGCATTTAATAATCAAACGAGATGACATCATCAGTGAGGGTAGAGGGTTGAGCACTGAACTGTATACGCTCAAACACCAACGCACTGGTGATGTCATCTCGGTTGATAGCAAAACGTTTGCAATCTGAATGTCAATCAAGGCGAACAAGCAAATACGCAAAATTTAAAGGCGGTCAAGTGTCGAGTTAAACAGGCGTACGACGACCTCGAATGGGTTAGTAGCGACAACTGTGGTCAGCACAGGAAAGTACTCTTGAACACGTCAACAACGGCATACTCTGGACTAGAGATAGCCCAGTGGAATAAAGACGTCATCCATCCACTAGTCATACGGTGGCAGAGACGAATGTCGATTACTTCCATCGCCGTGGTTTAGGAATGAACAGTATGCTATGGTATATGACTCACATGTGACCTAATACGTTGACCGGCAGCAAACGTCGTGTGATGTGTTGAAAAACTATAAAATTCAATCAATGCACAACGATATTGCTTTCAACCCTATCAGCGACAATATCTCAGTGACTGATACGGACGCATAACTACCACATCAAAAACAAACTTCAGAATACAATTAAAGTCAGAGTAGGGATTTGACTTAGAATGGCAAGGCCTTCCTGTGTGAACATATAATATCGAGATGGCTACATCTTTGAAATAAAAATCATCTTAAAAATAAAGGTGAAACGGCAATTGAAAAGCAACTTGCCACCTGATTTCATTGCCTCATTTCACCAAATACAAGGGCTTAACAAAAAACTCTGTCAGACAATGACAGCACACATGTCATTGGGCCCGATTAGGCGCCACCTCCTTCGTCGACTGACAACAAATTCTGTAAATCATTGACGCTTCAACCAGATATCCACATCACATATTATGACAGTCAGATGGGTAAAGAACGCTCGAAGTGAAAGACGATCAGTTGGTATCTTTAGTAAATGGACCAACCAACAGTATAAAATTCTAAAGAACGAGCAACTAAACTTGTGTGACCACCAATATCACATGTCCTCTCACCTCATCGTTGCTTACCAGCTAACGTCAACTGTGAACGTAGATATTGGTGATGCAGCAGTTAAAGCGACTACGAACTGCAGCCAAAGAACAGTACTGCATTCACAGTCACCTTATAGACGCGTCACTAATGCTACAGAGGAATGCAGGCAGACATGGCTCAGATGAGCGAAGACAATCCTAGTCTTAGGGACAAAGATAACTATTTAATTCTTAATGTTACTGTTGTGTTTGGCATGACCACTTAAGTGCATGAACCGGCCGACACTCTATAACTTCCGTTTACGCACGGCCAGACGAAGGATGAATACCGATCCGGACTGAAAAAATTATATTTAAACACGGCGCTGTAACCACGAAGTCTGATCCAGACCGATGTACCAGCCTATAGCCATCTTACAACTAAAAAATTAACGAAATACTACGAAATTCAACATTGAGCATCTTATCAAGTATGTCGAATTAAAAGCGACACCGATTTCTAATAAATTATGCAAGGAAACCAGTCAAAACGACAAGCATTCGATTGGTTTTAAAAATCGAATCGGACACGATGAAGACTGCAACGTAAAACTCACTCTCGATCCCGCTGGCTATGTCTCGAAACGAGTTGTTTCCGATAATTTCGAGTCAAATTACCCTCAGGCCAATTAAATTGAAGTTCTTTCATTGCTTTACCAGGGTTCAGGAATTTCAGTCTATCCAGTTCACGACTATCCACTGAACCGTTTGAATTCGAGCCCGCCGCCGTATCTACCATCGCTGTAGACTTACGGGCCTTTTGCACTGGTGTCTGATTGGACGATATCTTACAAGCTGTGGTCGTGGGTACACAGTGTGTAGGACCGACAGAAGGCCGCTGGCTTGCAGGAAACATCCGATTTTGGACCTCAAGAACGAAACAAGCTGTTAAATATGAAGTACAGTAGAAAGGCTTTAAAAAAGTTCATAAAAGAATCGAAGTATCGCATAACTAAGAGGAGGGAGGGAAACATTTATACAGAAAAACAGTATTCAGCTAAGGGGATGTGAAGGACCATTAATTTATTCTGAGTACATAATTTTGAACAAAACACCAAGTGACCAAATAGCTCTCGGAAACAGCGTTAACTTAATCATCATATGGCACGCAACCAGGCAGCCAGGGTCTTAAACACATTCACATTCAAACATACAGTGGTTTCCATAAAAGTAACAGTTAGGCGCAATGATATGATTCTCACAAATCTCTGCCTCAACTAGAAGGAAGAGTTTTGAATAAGCGGCAGCAACAGAATATCGTGTAAGTCAGAGCCAATAACAGAGGTTCTAAGAAACAAACAGAAGGCACACTAGCAGCGAAACTCGAGACCGAATTTGGCCATAATACTCAGATGCAGGAAGAAAACGTATTCCGGATTTCACATTAACACAAGTTGATCTCAATTTCCGTACACAGTGTACAGAGACATGGGTTGATTCAACTCGACGAAGGAGAAATCGGAACCCATTTCCAGGTGAGCCCGAACACATCAAACTGGAGTGAAGAGAACCAACCTAATTGGACTACGGCACTGTAGCACAAGCAATGCCACATGGATAACACATTACATACCTCAGCCATAGATACAAATCGATCGCGCAGTAGTCGACAAAGGGTGGCGCCATCCACTTAAAGAAATGCACTTCTGAGTGACTGTCTGGATCACGGTCATGTGGATGTTTATGTGCAATTCGTTCTGTCACTTATTCAGGAGTTCCGCAGTCGTAAACGTGAGAAAATGATAAGGTATTCCAGCGAAATGAGTGTGATGGACGCTTATCAGGTAATATCGTCAGACAAACAAATAAGATCAAATCGAGTGAGAATGCTATGAACAAGAGGAACTAACCGCAGCAGCCTGGAAAGTCCGTTACGAAGAGAAACGTTTTGAAGGCTCTCACAACGAAACTGGAAATTGACACGACGTGACGACTTGCGCAACTGGATGACTTATTGTGCCAAACTGGATGGCATCGTGATCACACTGACACAGTCACTCATGCTAAGCAAGCCAACAGGCAGGGTCTGTCGAACCAGTCTCCTCGTCCACCAGGTTGGAGGTTGAAAGAAGGTTGATATTCTTCACAGGAAAAAGTGTATTTCAGTATACTGTAATCTACCCACTGCCTTGCAGTAAAGGCTTTTGGATTAAAGAAGTCGATTGAGAATCCTAATAGCGTCCTGACCGTATTGCGGCCCACATACAACCAGGAATATTCACACTTCAACAGCCGTCTCACACAATCAGCCGGATCGCCCTGTCCCTTGCACACAAGCCGGATAAGCGAAAACACGACACTGCTGACAGTCCAACACCATCCAACCCAAATGAGCTCTCAGACTACTCCCGAATACCATTTCCAGTAATTACCAACCCAACATATACAGCAAATCAGAGCAACACTGTCCAGGTAAGTTCCATCTCTCACGATCCTGCCTCATACCTCCTCCGTTCCTCGCCTGGACAGGAAATGGAAGTTAGCATAGGTGAGTCCAACATTCACACTCTGAAACAGATAGACGAATAAACCGCCCTTATTCGGAGGTCACACTTATTGAAAGCCGACCTTTGCGGCAATTCACACACTAGATTTTAGGACAGTAGTCAACGTACCGAAGTGATAACACGTGCACTATCCATCAGACATCCGTTGTACATTTTCGACAAACATATGACAAAAGCTACTCGTCAGCTTAAAAGGGACGCAGTCCTCAGCACGACGACCACAGCCACATTGGTAAATTCGATTCCGTTAGCGAGTACTGATAAAGCCAGCTCTAGACGCTATGCCGTCAGAATTCTTTCAACAGGGTACGTTTATCGACCAATTTACTAAGGTGAAGTCATTATCAAGAAAGCTTCTGCATGGCTCTGATAAAGTAGTGCTGACTGGAAACAGAAACACTAATGTAGAACTGGATTGCTGGGACCGAGTCTCGTTTGGACTACAGGTTCGGCCTGACGTCAAGTTGTCCGGATCACAGTGGGCAGCTGCTGCAACTATGCACTAGCATCTGGCTATTCCAAGCCATAACTAGTTTAAACATCACACACACCATTGTTTTACTTGGCACACCCTTTGTCCGAAACAGACCTGATCTCAGATAAACCACATGGCTGTTCGCTTTGGATGACGCGGCTCCACTCAGAAACACACAACTGGATTTCAGATCATGCGTTGGTACGTTGTCAGCTTGTCATTACTTTCGATACGCAACGATCCCACCGACCACAACGGATGACTAGAGAAACTTACCAGGCAGACTATAAAATGCAAGCACCAAACTAGCCAATAATACAAGCTCAAATGTTCTAAACGCAAAGATCACAACGGGTGCTAGATCGTACTCTCACAGACCATTCATGAAGCAGACATTATAACGTGCTGCACAGTTGTTTGTGGGCTTAACAAACATTGGATTTCACAGAAATCCCAAGTCGTCAGACGGAACATCCCTCATAACGGTGGATATGACAATTTTAGGGAGCATATCCATAGGAAACTACAGTGTAGTCTGATCGCCGCTCCTGAGACATGGCCAATGAAAACAGTTAAGAAAATGAGAACGACCCTTGCTTCCGGGAAATATTGACAAACTCTACAAGCTTATCTGTATCACTGGCTCAGGGCGATCGCCTACCCGTGAACATAGCAACGAGGCAGACGGCGCACTCATTCATAACAAGTCCAGAAAGTTAGAGCGCTGGACGAAATACTTTGAGTGTCAATCTAGCTAGCTTCTTGATTCTACTGGGTTACCGCAGATAACCTGCAATGTTGTACCCCGGTCAGTATTATCAAAGTTACCCGTCAAAACTGAGGTCCACAATTACGTTTCAGTTCTCAAACGAAATGGAGATGCTGCCCCAAGTGACCCGTTGTGCCGGTACTTCCCAATGAAGGTGAAGTACCGTTAAGATAGGCTTCAACTCAGTTTGTTTCATACCGTTCGGATAACGGGGAACATATCTCTCTTCTGAGATCACTCGAAAAATCAGTCAAGGGATCGGGGGCTCTTGCAAAAGCCATAGAGGATGAGCTTGATTCCAGTGGTTACTAGGGTCTTGGCTTTCATTATATTTCGTCGATTCACTGTAGCTCGAGAGACAGACATTAGGAAACAACTGGCACGGTTTCATTCTGGACGGTAATGTAGCGATCACATTGTTATCTCTCGTCAACCTCTGAATCAGCGTCACACTTTCTGCTGATCAACAGTTGACCTTCTCTGGACTGGAAAGATGCATACAGTTCAGTCGGCCGCTGTACACTATCAAAATCGTTTAAACATGCAGATGTACCAAAAAGGTGCCCTGGAATATAATGAATACATACGTGAACATGCAGTCGACGTTTCATCCCCACGCTTCAGCTCACTTTAGAGCTGACGATGACAGTTTGAGCATCGAGTGCGGCGTACGTCAACACCGTTCACTTCCACCAGTTTTGTTCAATTTCGTCACAGACGAAGCAATGGAGTACTGTCTGTGAACCTCGTAAGACGTCGGTGTGGACATCTTACTTGATGGAAGACTGATTGCTCACGATTATGTTGCCGATAGTGTCGTTATTTTCCAACTTTCAAGCGGTAAAGAGAGAGGTAGACGGAACTTCGTACTCTCCTAGACATTTCGTAATGCGTTTTGCAGCCTCAAAGTGCAGATCGTTTCTGCAAGACTGTTGTGATTACGTCGATTTGATGTTGCATATGCATTTATGGAAATTTTTTACCGGGTTGTTTGCTTGGGAGGTTGCACTAGTGACGGCATAGGTACAGAGAATGTAATAGATCATAGGTCCAACAACAGAGCAGTATTCGCTGATCTGGGACATCACTGGCGACAGGGGTATCTCTCCGTAGCTTAAGGGTAGCATATATGACGGCTGTTACTTTACGGTTTCAAAACTTGGCCACTCCATTTAGCAGACGTGAACCATGTTCAAGTGTCTAACCATCGATGGTTCACAGCGGGTGGCACCAACAGGTACGTAACTGTTGTGTGTATCATGGCCGCCTGAATGTCCCATACTCGTGCTAAAACCCAAACCGCGTTCTGATTAGTCGCGCCTTCATCGATCAACAGTTCATTTACTCACCCACTTAAAAATGACGTTACCGCGTGTACACGTCAGAATGTAGCAAGTGCTTTTTTTGCGTCACATGTTCTCTCTATTGCTGTTAGTGTCTATGTGGCTTAATGTTGATTGCACTTGAATATGAACGCAACAGTAACGAACAGTTTCGGAAGCGAGTATTTAAATAGCAGTTACCAAGTAAGACCCTTTGCGCAACCGCTGTTTGCATAGACTTGGGCATTGCATTAAAGGTGCCAAATAGTCTTCTATCACAGCGACGACCAGTGCCGATGTTGCGGTCGATTGGCCTAAGGTGCGAGGTGACCATGAGTGAGGAAATGAAATCACCCATCGAAAGGTTAGTCACCATAGGTAAAATTCATCACACGGACTGGAACATCATTTGATTAACAGAATCGGCGGCTGGAGAGTTCAGGCGAGATATCGCCTAATCAGATTCAGTTGCGTGAATGTGACCGTTATTCAACCGAGGTGTGTGACGCTAGGGATTAGAAGCTATCTCGCTAATGTCGCCTTAGTTCCACATAGCTCGGACGTTCGTTGGAAAGGTGTGGCACTTTGTTGTTGGATGACTGAATATGGATAAGGTAGTTTTTCATAATTAGGCCTGCCTCCTTTCTTAGTTTCCCGGTCAGGACCTTGATTTTTTTTTCATGGTTTTATGACAGTTGGGCATCAGTGAGCACGACTGATGATAATGATAAACATGTTTCGAAGAAGGTGCGCGGTTGTCACAGACTTGGAGTTTCGCTACATAGGAGTTTATAGTCAGACGACACTCGATTCCTTTTGGTTCTGAATATCACAAGAACTTCAAAGTAAGTTCGCTAAAAACCAGCGCAGGGATCATCAGCATCGTTTGATCAAACGATCAAAATATAACTCTTCATCCGCGAGTAGCGGAGTGGTATTCAACGTGATTCGTGGCTGCGTTAACAGACTGCACTGCGTTAGTGGAACCGAATTTAAGAAGGATGTAACAGAACCCAGATAGTCATTTACTACGTATCTGATGATTCTCCGTCGGGAGTAGAGATGGCATTGGAGCTGAAGCCATTGAAGCGTAAATCGAATTTCGAGTCCAGATCTCGTATCCCTCCTTCGAAGATATCGGCTAGAAGTTGCAATCACAGCTGATTACAGACTTTCGTTCGGTTTTAGAATCTGAAGAGGCTCCTTGCAATTGGAGCCCACCGATAGCCAGTTTTGAAATCTATGACACGATTTTAGGGACATCAATCTTGTTTGCACAACGTCTACGTTGCTCACCAGTTTGTTATCGCATCACCTCACCAAATCCAAGGAAAGTTAGGTAAGTGAAGATCGGAGATCCTGAACCAATCAAGTATACATCGACTATATTGGTTACACATAAAAGTCTTGAAGCACCATCATCGTAATAAGCACACAACGGTCGTGTTCTGTCTCGACCCAGAGACTGCCTTCGATTACCTGGAGTTGTCTCTCACAAAGGAATCTCAGAAAAACATTGGAATAAGTTAGGATCGTTGTACTGTTTGTTAGTACCCATCTCAGGTGTCCTGTTCAGCTTTCTCAGAAGCAACAGGCTAGAATGTGCGTTAAGGAAATTAGACGATCCTGATGCAGAGTTTCCTTCCGATGCCACAATGAACTACAAAGGGTATGAGAAAACACTGTCCCGCTTGGCCCCATCTAACGAACGACTATGTTGAGTAATGTGAATGGTTGCATTTAACAGGATGGAATGTTTTTGAGACCTCCAAAGCACGACCTCCAGACAGAATCATTAATCACAACAGGTCTGTTGAATAAAATCAACCGATGTCGCATATCAGGTTGAGGATCTCGTGATAACTGATAACGGTGTGCTTATCTATATTTTTTCTGCTTACTCCCTTTTCAAAATATACCCAGCCAATAGCGTTATGCATGGTGGCTCGAGTTACACTACTATCAGGTGAGATCCACAACCGTTATGGACAAATGAAGAAATGAGTAGAATACTAGAGAAACAGATCCAGTTAAAGGTTAAAAAAACAGGCTACAAAGACTGTGCAAGAGAGTATATAAATACGAAATATCATAAAGTATTTATTTTTACACAAGACACAGCCACCAGAGTTGGCAAACATTCACATATGAACGTCACGTTGTCAGTTCATTGGTCATGTGAGAAAGGTGACAATTAAAGCTATCTGCTATTTCATCACAGTGCAAAAAATAGAGAACCACCGTTCCGCATACTGGAACGAAAATCGGACAGAATGGTCAGGGTCACGTACGGAAATAGAGAAGCACAGAAATGAAGGAAGTCAGAGTGGAAGCGGATGCGAAAATCCTATTGGGAACAGAGTTAAGACATATTGAAATTCCGGGTGTAGTCGTACTCAATCGTGGGGATCACGGCCTGGACGAACTTGAGAAATACCATAATGTACTGGTGCACGGCGAGTTCGGCGCCCCCGTCGGCGACAGCTTCAATCAATTTGCGCATCACTTCAGCCTGTTTGCACGGGTGGATGGACGGCATGGGTGGTCCAGATAGATGTGGATGCTGTTCCATTGTGACGGTTTTCTTTGCATGATCCTGACTGCAATACACAAACACGTAAAAATAAAATGAACAGAAGTTTTGAAGATTAGGTGTTTACCATGCCTGCACCCAGACAAATTACTGGATCCCAGGTGACATTCTTGATAGGATGTTATTACCTTGTATAATCTATTTGTTTGAACACTTTTTAATAAACAATAAGCGAACTATCATGCAGTGAAACAACGAAATTAGTGTAAAACATGGTTGAAACAAAAACACGAGTTTACGACTTCTACTTTTTATCCTCGGGGTCCGTTAAACGTAACGTAGTTTCATCCTTACCGTGAGCAGATTTTGAACACAGAATTGAGATAAGTGACTCTTAGTCACAGCCTAAGAGTTAGTCCACATCCAAAATGATAGGGAAGTAAGGAACAGTCTTGGTTCGAATGATATTGCTTCAAATGTTGGGAAAAGGTACAGTTCCCCAAAAATTAGCCTTATATGCATGGAAAATGAATTTCTTCATTTTCTGGGAATCTGAACGCCCGCCAGAATTCTGGAGCGTCCGAGAACTTGCGCTCGCTTCTGATTGGTCCATTCGGCGACCTAGGTCCAAGGCCACCTCAGACCTATAAATAAAGTTGCTGTAAACCGCTATTTTGCCTTCCGGCTGAACAGCAAATAAAGCTCGTTTGAAGGCCGTCTTTTTCCTTACTTGTTGGGGGATTCTAAATTACGAGAGTTGCGTTCCGATATTTGGGCTCTGATTTTCGCATCGTGTTGCATCATCGTTGCGTTTGTTCGTGATAGAGGTACCGCTCACGGTCTTGCGTTTGTTCTTGTCTTTTCTCTATCGGGTGGGGTCGTAACATCAAACCAGTTCGATACATGGGCCGATTACAGGCAGGATAGGACAAAAATCGTGCATAGTGCAACGAACGTTTAACCTGCTTTTATCGCCTGTATGCAGGCAACCGTAGGTGGATTGTGTGATTTTATGCCACAAACAATCATTTACGGGAGGGTGTATAGTTCACTAGTTATTATCAGCACTGACAGTGCCAATGATAATTGGTCGCAAGTTAGTGCCAGTTGGGCACAAGAGCAATTCACTTTAACAAATATCAATCGTAGTCTGATCAAAACAGAGAAACGGATCAAACCAAGCTTTTCCAACACATCACATCACATCGACAGAACTGACTGTGAACGCTCATGTTGCATCAAGTACGGGTGAACCAAATGTCTGCATACAGTCATAAGAGTCATTGTCATATTAACGTTGAGCTTCTGACTGTTATCACATCGATCTGATGAGAGTACAACCTAAAGGCAGATTGAATTGTTGGCATATTGACACAGGTCAGTTTTGTGTACTTTTTGGTGTGCGACGGTGGAAGTAAGCGACAGAGAAAAACAGTCCGAATCGGTTGCATAGGCAATGCTAACCTGTAGTTCACAATGAGCTGCCAAATAAACCCGTGGAGGACATCCAAGTACCGCGACTCAAACGAGACTCACACAGTTAATGTTGGAACACAACGTGCTATTCAAGTATGATAAGTAGAAGCGAAGGTCAACGGAGTGCAAATCTTATCACCAACCTGAAATCTTCATACATTTCGTCTTCTGTTAACGGTTTTCTATGTTCGTTATATCCATACAACCAAAGTCGCGGGGTCTGATAGTATTTGTCGTATGTGATATACAAATCGTACGTGCGTGTTCGCAGAATACCATCATGTGGACCAATGTTGGAATTCACAAAACCTCGATCTTTAGGGGTCGGAGCGTGTACAGTGACTGTGTCTGGATCGATCTGTTAAAGAAAAAAAGTTAGAAAGTACACAATCCGAAACAGATTGCTAAAAAAATGAACAAAGTAGCTGTGATTTTCGGAACGTCTTAAGAGAATATCGGATGTTATGCTACTTGAGAAAGAAAAAAACATAGAGGTTAAATCTGCGTGTGAAATGGAAGTAGTTATCTCGCTTGAAGGACTGAAGTTTTAAAAATAGGTAAGTCTAATTCAACTAACCAGACCGAAGGCACGGTATAAAAAAGGTATTAAGAAACCTGAGAAAAACCGTAACGCGGAAGTGACAAGCACTCAATGACATATTTCTTGATTTTCACTAAGACACCACACTCAGATGCGAAACAACTACACTTGTAACTAACAGGAACAGAAAAGAGATTGACCAGAATGAACCGAGCTACTGCCATTAGTTCGGTTCATTCTGGCCGCATATACTTCTCAAACGATGTCAACTGAACTATCCACGGTGAGTGCACAAACACAGTTACTAGCTTACACAGTTAATGATACATCTAAAAGCCATTCCGCAGGTATCATACATTAAGATATGCTCACTGATACCACCGTATAGTTGAAAGTGAGTGAAACTTAGTTGTCAACTCTTAAAATGCCTTTATCCACAGGCAACTCTTCGGCGACAGACCGTAGAGTCTAGCCACTGATTACGATGTCTGACAATATTTTGCACTATCACCAGCAGTCATAGTGAGCTCCATCTACCTACAGAGTAGATCGCCCAACCAGCACAAATCTAACATTTGTATTGCCCCATAATGTGCACCAAAATCGGGGACTTCTTAAACGCAATCCGACGGAACCTGGTGACATCCAGACTGTCGGCATCATCTGATGCAGGCTGATTGACGAAAATCATCATCATGGATAACAACAGAGGTAACAGTGAGTGAACATAGAACCTATGCGCACTTTCGGTGTGGGTAGACCTGGTCTTCAATGCATACAACAAGAGAGTACACAAAAAAGGTTTTAACCAACTGGATAATCGAAGACTGCATATACTCCACACTTCACAAATAAAAAACATTTGATATCAGCAATAATCATCATCATCAAGGACAGAAAAACATCAGTGGTTCACGCCGATGCTTAACTACCACACAACTAGAAAGAGCAGAGAAAATCACAGACAAGAAAGTAGGAAAAAAGAAACCCCATTACTAAAGCCAACCATACTTAAACTCAAATATTCAACATCAAGGTGCCTACACTTTGTAACCAAACAGTTAAGCTATAAATGATAGAAACTTCTCATCAGTGTTCTTGGGGCTTTCACTGTCTAATGTCATCAACTGCACTTACTCCACAGACAACTCGATCAAACAATGACAACATTCATGCCATTAAACCTGATTAGCCGCCATCTCACCTGAACTATCCAGCCATCAAGTTTGTGAGTCACAAAGAGCTCCAGTCCCACAGACGAATCCGACTTATAGTGACCAGCGATCTCATTTCTCTACGGCAGGTCATCACCTGTCCACCTCGCACCTAAGGCCAATCAGCCGTATCATAGGCAATGTATGTACGGTATAGCAGACAACTAGCTGACATCTCTAATACAGGCCCAACAATCTAAGTCTGCGCACACCTTAAAATAAAACAAAGGAAATCGCTTGACGCTCGCTACCGAATATTCAGTCTCTAGGTCTAGACCGCTGAAGTCATCTGATGAACAACGAGCAAATACAGACGTGAATGGTCAAATACCTGAATTCGGTTCACGTCATAAACTGAGGGACCAAGTTGTGTAACCATAAATGAGTGTGGTTTCCACAGCAGACTAATACAACCCCAGAGAGATGTTTCGCTTTCGTTGAAGATGACTCACACTGATGAATACCACCTTAGCTACAGAGGTACGGAATTCTATTCAATTTCCTACACATTCGTAACTGCCGATACATTTCCAAAGTACACAACTCCGTCAACAAACTCCAAAATTTCATTATCCAACATTAGATCAACGTAATCACAGTAGTCACGTAGAAGCACTTTGGGGTCACAGAACACGAAGTAATGCCTGCCATTGCCTATACCTGTCAAACGGTTGTATCTGGTCATCAGTATAGTCGAGATCAGGCAGTCTTCCACCGCGAAAGAGATCAACATCGTCATTTTTTGGGTGTCGCAGACAGTCCGCTATCATATCAGTGACAATGGACAACCCCGAATGCATGATGTTCCTGGTGATGAAACTGTATATTATAAACCCTAACTTGAGCTGAAATGTGTAAATAAAGAGTCGATAGTATGTTAACGTATTTGTTTAGCACATCCCCGCGTTCAGCCAATTCTAAAAGTGTAGCCGGAACCATTGAATCGAACACAATCTTACAGTCAAGTAAAATGGAAACAGTGAATGTATCGTAAACTTTCAAATCCCGCAGATACCTCACCAACAATAACACAACATGAGGGAATAGCACTATTCAGATAGTGAACAATTAACAGTTAGCCGGCTAACCTTCAACAACAAAGATAAAGTCAGAGCCAACTCAAACCTGTAATAACAGTTTACAGTTACGAAGTGTGAAGTGAAGTATCCAGTGCACTTTTAGTCAGTAGATGAACCGAGTACAGCGACGACGGCATTCGGGTATTCAGAGGTAGTCTGCTTACCAAATAACCGAGGTTTTGTTAAGAAGGCCACGAAAAACCGACTTGCCTTCTGGAGAACACTACCTTCCGCACAAAAATAACGATCGTTTATCAGGTGTCTGCCGAAAACTGAAAATACGATCAGTGCATCGATGACTAAGTCGGAAACTTGTATGTTTTTCTCCTAGGTGATTCCTGATATGTTCAAGATACTACCACAGTATGAGACCTATGAAAAGTTTAGGAGTGACAGAAGTAAACCCAGAAACTCAGGATGCAGTCAACATCATCATCATTTTCGGCCTTGAGACATACCTGTAGGTATAGTGGTTGTCACCCGTTGGGCCTGATAATGAACTACGAAGTTGCAGAGTAATAAACGGATATGAATGCGCGGTGAAAAGAGAAAATAGACAAAAACAATCGAGTTTCAAGAAACAAAAGAGTCAACAAGTTTGTGGATACAGATATACCACTGACTACGAAATAATACTGTATCAGAGAGTGTTTCAAACCAGCTGTGTAGATGGTCGCGAACTCCCTAACGAGGTCATCATAATCAACATAACAGCCATGAGCCTGACCAAATGGTACTGTGGCTCGGGCCGCCACTCACCTCAACAGTGACGTGGGATATCCGAGAAGAAAACGTTAATAAGGTTGAAAATTAATAAAAGAAGATTAAGCGGAAGAACTAGAAATGGTGTGGATACAGGTACGCCATTGACTGCGACACATCGCCATCTCGAATAGCGTCTCTAACCAACGGTTTGAGTGATCACGAGGACCCCATCCAGGCAGGCGACACCTGCCCACTTTGCTCAATGGAGCAGTCAGGGTCTTCATATTTCGTGACCACGTTGTTGCTTGATCACCACGCGGTTTTACCCAGTTGTTGGTGGTCTCAGTGTATAATGCCCGGTACGGTAAACACTCAGCTGGCATACGGAGAACATGACCCAACTATCTCAAGCCGTGCAACGTAATTAGTTGACCAATTGATCGCGCATCCCGAGTGTTCCGGAATACACGCCGGCGAACGGCCACATTGCTCACGCAATCAGTTCACTTAATATGGGCCAACTGGCGGAGATAACAAGTCCGTTGATATCTTCTTTGTGAACAGGTCACGTTTCCAAACCATAAAGCAGAATGGAACGCACACAGGCATTATATACCCTTCCTTTCAGTGACAACCGGACGTCTTTTCGACGCCACAGATGATGCAGTCTGACAAAGGCAACTCGCGCCTTTGCTATCTTCGCTGATATCTGACAAAACTCTTCCAGACGATCTGGGAGACTTAAGAGGTGCCTCGTGCTTGGTGCCTATCAACAGTGATTCCCGTTTTCAAAAAGGGGGCCCGAAGTCTATGTGACAACTACAGAAGCATCAGTTTGGTGTCAATTGCGTCCAAGTTACTCACTGGCCTTATTTTACGTCGGCTCACTAAGCCAATAGAAAGCCAGATACTTGAAGAACAGACAGAATTTCCATCCGGTCGAGGGTGCATTGATCATATTTTTACCTTGCGACGGATCTTGGAACATCGGCACTGTTACAGACAGCCGACAGTCGTGGTCTTCTTAGACCTAAAGGCTGCTTTCGACTCAGTTGCTCGTAACGTTCTCTGGAGCTGTCTCCTTCGCAACGGAGTACCAGGGAAATACGTGAATCTATTGAGATTACTGTATGCTCACTCTGCAAGCAGGGTAAGGGTTTATGGACAACTGTCTCGAGCGTTCATCACTTTTAGTGGTGTTCGTCAGGGGTGTCCGATTTCCTCCTTCCTGTTCAATTTTGTCATGGATGACATTCTGGAGGGTGCCCTTCGCGAATCCAGTGAGCTTGGAGTTGAACTTCTTCCGGGCGCTAGATTGCCCGATCTGGAGTATGCGGGACAATCAAAGCTTCCACAGCCCATGACTAAATCATCCTCTGTCTGCCTTGTGATTTTTCCCAATCAGCAACAGCCACACTGAACAAAACGGAGTGCGGCAGACGTCCGTTATCATAGGGAGTACACGACTTTCTCAGCGAAGACTGTGTATTCTCACTGTCTCCGTTATCGGTCACGAACTGGCATACTTCCCAAATGCACGCTGATGGACTGTCACGTTGCTCACAAAGTCAGCCCCTTTGATAAAGGCCAACTGGCAAAAACAACGATGATCAAATACCGAGGGTTTATGTGCATCTTCCGCACGAGTGGACCGCGTCTCTGACCCATAAACAAGGCTGAACGCACATACGTATCGTAAACTCTGTCTTTAATTGACAAATGGACGTCTTTGGGAGGCCATAAATGGCCAATGCACTACGTGCTTCCACTATCCACATGGACACCTTATCAGCAATACTACAGGCTGACGAGATGAAATTGCCCAGGTAGGTGAAACGCACGACAGTTCCATTGGACAGCCAGCAATAACAAAGACAAGGACAGTGTTCACCTGACCTCGCAACAGCGCCTTACACTTTGAAGACAGAAAGTTCATACCAACTAGGCCAACCATGCTAGCTAAACGATTAGGCAGGGTCTGCGTGGTCTCTCTCAGAAAAACCAAGCAGAGTGGCGCTATCTGCATACTGGACATTAGTCAGCTTACTGCCTGGCAGATGCTCCACTCTGAGACCCCTGGAACCTCTGAATGCTCCTTTCAGAATATCGTCCGTTACAAAGTTGAAAAGAGGAGGAGATCGAACATCTACAGCAACCGCCACTTGGTGTGGAGAACGCTTGAAATAGCTACGGATAATTACGCACCCTGCGACTAGAGCGGTCATACAACGATTCTAACAAACTGACGAACTTTACTAAAACTCCTCCACAGTGAAGACAGCCTTAGAGAGTGTCCGGCAATCGAGTCAAAGATAGTTTTCATGTCCACAAACATTACGAACGTTGACCGAAAAAGGGATGCCGAAGCTCCAATGTTTGTCGCAAGGTGAAGATATAATCGACAAACACGCGATCAGGTCAAAAACCTGTCTATTCTCCTCATATGATTCTCCCAGTGTGTCAGAAGCCGCAGTAATATGGGACGAATAAACAGACTGGATGGGATACAGACAAGGCTGATAGTTCTGCAGTTATCACATGAATTCCTGGTACCATTTTTGAAAATGGGAGCGACTGTTGATAAGCACCAGTCATCAGGCATCTCCTCAATCTTCCACATGGAACGGAGCAGTGGTCAGTTAAGACAACAATCTTTCAAAACCATCTTTGAAAAGTGCCGAGGGCAGAAGGTTCGGACCTGGGTCTTAATTACGTTTTAATAAGTTAATCTTCAAAGTCATTTCGGTTTCCGACGGAGGATCGTCTGTAATGTCATAGTTAACCATATAACCTCCATCATTCACAAATGAATGAGTTAGTTCAGGTCAACCGAACTGCTCCCGAAAATGCTCAGTCAACTCATCAGTTCGCCACGACAAGGTATAAGGTCGTGAATCCTCCTCCTTACATAATGCCTCACTAAAGCCCTAACGATGGTCAATGCAACCGCAAATCAGGGAAAACAGCAACCGTTTTTTTTCTGGTAAAAATACCCTTTCCATCACCTTAGTTTGCTTCGAGATATAAGCTTCACGATCCTTACGGAAACTTTTCGTCAGTTTGCGTTTTAGTTCACGGAAGGCTTTGTCGTATCAGTTCCCGTTTGTTTATAGGTTCTGACGAATCAACAGAAATCCACTTCTGTCGCATCTCTAATGATCCTTTGGAATAGACTAAATCACAAGAGATTCGCATAGCTGTTGGTAATTTTGTCCAGTGCTCGCCTGGGTCACTTCACTGATGTGGTCAGGACAGTTTAACTGTCTGTTGTTTGATAAGCGTTTCGTGTACCCTTGTCACTCAATTTACAATGAGAGCAGATAACCGTTGACTAAACGATATAGCAAAGTGAGCACAAACAACGGCATGATCTGAGTCATGGTGGTCATTTCAAAAATAAGCGACAATTTTTAACAGACTGACGTCACCGACAGCCAAAAGCGATAAGATACATTCACGTCCATGGCTGAGTTGTCCAGGGTGGTCTCTAAGTGAAACTACAGTCCGTTCTGCTGAATTATGCTATTCGATATACAGAATCTGTGAGACGAGCATAAATGAGATAGACGATCACTAATGTCAGTGCGTCGTAGACCGGCACTGAACATACTGTATCAAAAAATTCACACCGACCAGCTCAACACGTCCCCACGCACGCGCTCGCGTTTATGAACCAGAATTCTAGCCCACAACGAGGACGCTGTTTTCATCCACATCGTGTGCACCTGTCTGGTTTGTGTGTGTCTGACGCATTCTGTCGTAGCTTTTTTGCCTGCCACTTCTCGTCTGTTGGTCCGATTGTGTTGAGCGATAGCTCATCCGGTCGCCCGTGTTGCTGTGGCCTCTGGCCATAACTTACCGCCGCATTGAGATATACCACCGAATGTTGAAATAATCGCGCCTCCCATTTAGCCACCCATCATAATACCGCCCAGCAGCTTATCGTCTGCAGTAAGACGAACGAGTTGAGCATTCATATTACAGCGATGTCCGTGTACTTAGTGTGTCTCAGAAAATCAAAGATGGCAAAGTAAAAAAACTATCTTAACACCATGTGAACTATTTTCTTCTAGCGCATATACAAATATAACAAATAATTAGATCTTTCTGATCTGATGCCGGATACACAGTGGAGCCCGAACGCTTTCAGCTCATTGCCTCGTTCCATGTACGACACATTTTTCACAAAACTCAGAACATTAAATATAATCTTATAATCCTGTAAGTTTAAACAGCAATGTGATAGATGAATTTTACATAATGACGTAAATTCGTCAGTATCAGGCTGAAATTCACTTAGCAGTACTCCTAGACCAACAAGTTCGGCAATCTGTATTGCAGAATGGAAAGAAACCGAGTTACTGAACTGAAACCTATTACAAAGGATGTTGAAAGGTAATAAACAGGATTCGTACCTTTTCCCATAAGCTCGGATGCTAGTCACAGATTTCCAACTATAATCAGAAGTCATGACAGTTTACTAAGCGGGGGTATAAGTGCATAACGACGTCACTTCTTTCACTTTTTTTTCTCTCACAACCTATGTCCAAGAATGGATTCATCACTCAATGTGAAATGCCGATCGTGAGGATCTATAAACCCCACAAACGTGCCTTTGTACAACTCAGCTAGGTGCGCGCACTAGACATCAAAGCCATCGTCTGACAGTCGTTGTTTCTAGTGTCATCTATGAAGACCGCGAGACAGAAAAAGCTTCTGAAGATCACCTTCTTGTTATAAAAGAGATAATTTGGACCTAAATGACAAGACAATGGATTTGGCATCATTGAGGTCTACGTCATTTCCTTTAGTTTGAAAAACAACTTGAAAATAACTCTCACAAGTAACCGACATCGTGCCTGGCATAAACTTGCCAATTTTTGAGCGAGGCATTTAGCCTTTGGAAGAATCCAAACACATCGTATTAAGTGGTTCACTTTCGACAATAGTTCTACTTTGTGTGTCGCAATAATTGTCAGAAGTCTCTGTCGTTCCGATGTGTGCATCTCTTTCCGTGCTTAACTGACGTCAGGACTCAGTCCATTGACGAACGATGAGAACAAACAGTGAGTATAAAGTCCTAACTCTCTGAATTTAACGACAGTCCTGCAGGCAGATACGAATGTTCTTTTGTATCAGTTTCTGCCGCCATGAGAGCTGCTGAACGCTCGCGTATAAGTGACTCACCTTGTACGGATTAAGTTAGGCCACATGTGGTTCTTTCCACAAGCTCTGTAGTCCAATGTAACGGCCTAGGGCTAGCCTTATCAGATTACATATATTGGAAAGTGAGCTACTTACAGTGTTCCAAACTCTGTGAATACACTTGGGAACCATTTTTGTACATTACTGCTACTGAACTGAACACCACGGACACCGACCTCAGGATCGAAAACCTATCTATTCGCCTGACACCTTCCTTCGTGCTTCCAACTTGGGGTCTACCAGTCTTGATTCAGTAATACACAGAGTCAAGTTGCTCTACTGGTTTCAACTAGGCCCGCGATCGGTGGCTCACACGTTCAACCTCTCGCGTCATTAATGTGATTTTTCTCCTTCCGAACCTGTGACGCCAATTAGTGTCCACTCGACATAGAACCCAATGTTATATATATATATATATAACTTGAATCAAGCTAACGGGTTTGATAACATGCAACAGAATGTCATCAACCGCTCTGGCGTAAGGCAGTTCTCATAACTGCTTCCTCATCATCTACAATAAACACTGCAGCAACCTTCCTCATTTCCTCCCGGTTCTTGTGTGCCAAACGTGGCGAATGCGTTTACATCCAACAAACTCATCAGACATTCAGTGTTGTTTTGAACACCTAAATGAAGATAGTGCCAGCCTTTGGTAAATGCATTTCCTGTAAACTCTACACTACATACCTTATCGTTATGGAAGTAATATAATTCGGCTTCTTTTCTCACTCAGTTTCTTGCTCTTCATCACAGAGAATGATGACGTACATTCGGCGGAACACAGTGGCATGCAACTTGGCCTGTCTAACACCAGTGTGATCACAGAGACATGAACGACGCACACAAATAATCAGGTCGTTATTCTGACGATGTTTAACGGCAGATTGTCAAAAACTCGTACCGCACTAATAACTCACACAAATTGGCACACCCGAATACAAGCGATACGTAGTTCATCTAGTCACGTGGCCCATCAGATGAGATAGGCAGGCAAATCCATCGCGAGTAGCAATAAATCGACAGGAACACGTGTTCAGTATCAGCATTGTGTGAAACAAACGGAATACCATTCAAGAAAGATTACTACGAACTGCAGAACAAAAAGACGCCAATCAGCAGGCAAATTGTATGTCCAGAGCATGACACCTTCGATAAGAGAAATGCACAAAAGCTTGCGAAAACGTTTGTCATTCATACAGCCTTACGCAACAGACTATTGAGCGTCAGGATGCAAAGTTACATCTATAAAAGATCAACACAACGCACTCGTTGTTTCATTCCGTCAATCTAGTCACGTTCAAAAGCATTCATCGGCGAAAATCACACAATTGTCACGACATGCAATAACATCGGTTTTTGCCAGGGTTAGGGTAAACCTGATCCAAAGAACGCGGATCCGCTGCTAGAATCCAGATATCTCAAGCCATTACAGAGATATGAATCAGCGATGGACTCAAATATATCTTCAGGCGCTTAAGCTGTCATAAGGTCATTTATTTCTATAAATACTAATGTAGCGACCCTATTCGTTATTATCAATTATGTTAGAGCTACGTGTGTTATTTGTACTCTTTCTGTCTTCTACTTTTGTATGTACTTAAACATTTGTTTGAACGAGTAGAGATACCGACAAGTCCCCCGCGCACTCGAACGTACGATCCCGCTCCGTGCACGCTTGTCGCCTCGCCCCGTTATCGCTTCGTATTTGTATCCGTTTATCCTCGCGTTGACTTCGCAAGCCAACAATATACGCTTTGTCTACTCGCTGTGTTATTCTCAACCGGTTATCGTCGGTTCGCTCGACCCTACACTAACACAACTTTCGTGTAAATTGGCAAAGCGTCTGATAGGTAAATATATTAGCTGCCCGGAATTGGCTTTGTTTGCGTTTTCTTTGACATTTGCACTTCGGAGCTAGGATACAACCGAAGAGGTTTCCATTCGCATTATTTGTTCACTGTTGCTCGTATCAGGTATTCGTGTTAGTGTTCAATATTGTTCGGTCATAACAACTGCCAACGAGGTCTCTTTTTTACAATTCGCAGAAAAAATCCACAATGACAATCACAGAAATGCTAAAGGTCATTTTGCAGCAACAACAGGCCTAATTCGAGAGAGCGCAACTGAAGCCAATCGACACGTCAAATCAGAAGTTGACGTTGCAGAGCTCAGCTTCTGGCACCATTCCGCAATCGCACCCGCTGACTGAGTCAACTAGGAACTCCAAATCAGAATTCCACTTTGATCAATCTTCTGGGGGTCCACTTCGATATCTGATATCGAAAACATGGGGACGTGTCTGGGGTGGGACTGGCCATTGTCTTTAATGCTCAACGTGCCTGGTTGCTATCGAATAAAATGGGTCCTTTAGAGTTCGAGTGTTATACGAACTTCAATCTGTCAAAGAACCCTCATGATATCCCTCTCAATGATACTATCAAGTGTCTCAGTCATCCCTATTGAACATCCCGTACTAGTGCTTTCAGCTGACCCACAGTCAATCCGAAGATTTTGTCACTCGTGCTGGAAACGTCAATCGAAAGTGCGGGCACTTCAACCTGTTCTCCACGACCAATGACCAATTCAGAACGTTAACTTTCGCCTGTGGTCTTCAATCAGTGGCAGACGCTGACGTGCGCACTTTCATCTGGAACAAGAAGGAACCGGATCCTGAGATGAAACTCCAGATGACCACTTCCGTATATTAGTGGTTACTCAACTTTAGACATAATGCCATGAAAATAGGGTAACTGTCAGAGTGTCCAACGTCTTTAGGTAAATAATCTGTAAGCTTTAGTCATCTCTCACCCTAGTGGACTGCTGCCAACCGACCACGGGCAATCTCCGAAGCACTGACATGGAGTTGGCAATGCGAGAATTGACATTACGTGCGCTTGCGTCGATTTCTTGAACGGAAGTTATGGAAATGCAATCGTCGAAGTCACAAGGAAGATCACTGCCGTGCAAACAAACGAATGGTATGGAAGTCTCGCAATAAACGATTCCAAGAGCCCGTTCCCAAATCAAACCCCATCTTCACCACGATTTCGGGTGATTATATTCCATACAACTGATCGCAGCTGTCGCATTCCCATAGACTTTCCAGTCGGCCCCTTTCGAAAATAAACAATAGACTCGAGTTTCGTTCTCATTAGAGCTCGTCAATAGCGCATATCCCCGCCACAGCCGGGACTAGAACTCCGGTCAAGCTTTCATGAGGCAACCGTGTTGGTCACTGCGCTATTGACCTCACACTGAGTACGACCGAATTGTCATATGTGGACGTCCAATCACTTTCGCCTGTTAGCACTGAACAGGTTGCCCGATCGCCTCAAGAGGAGGTGCAGTAACTGTCCTGTGAACTCCAACCGATGAACCTTCAACTAGGACTTCCGTCTAAGTTGAAATCTCAGGGACCGTTGAATTGTCGAGTGATATTTTGATTACTCATGAGCAGTGTGGGGTTTCGGTTTTCTCATATAGATGTGTGAGGTAAATGGTGCAGTGATCAACACGGTTGTCTCACGAAAGCGTGGCCGGAGTTCTAGTCCCTGCTATGGCGAGGATATGCACTATTGACGAGCTCTAATGAGAACGAAACTCGAGTCTAGTGCTTCTTTTCAAAAAGAGCTGACTGAAGTCTATGGGAATGGGATAGCTGCGATCGATTGTAGGTAATGTTCAATCTAAAGAGATTGTGTTTCAACTAATTGAAAATTCTTGCAGAAATCAGGAAAACCAATCTTTCAGCGAACGGAACTGTTTTTGATAAATTCCCACCTTAGGCTGGTACACTCAAAGAGGAAGCATATCACGTTGGCTCTCAATGGCGCCTCCGTTCGGCTACATTCGTGGGCCTTGTCGGTCATTACAACTCGTCTGACCACCCTTAAACGAGGGATACTTTCTGGAACTGGTCCACCAAATGCCAGAACTCATTCGATGAAGTGAAGACAATGCTTAACTTCGACAAGTTGCTGAGACATTTCGACCTCTGACTTTAAATCATGATCACATCGAACGCATCAAGCTATGGAGTAGCAATCGTCATCTCATACTTCTACTCTGGTGGCTCCAAAAAAACAGTCGTTTATGTTAGTCGCTCTCTATCGGTCAGACCAAAAAAGAACAGGGCATAATTTTTGCAAAGAAGCGTCTTCACAAGATGCTATTCGGCCGCCATGACAGGTCATAAATCACTGCACTCTGTCTACGGTTCGAAGGATATCCCGGTCTACAGAGCTAAATGCCCCCAACGGTGGACGATGACACTACTGAACTACGACTTCGACTTCAGGTATACGTCACCAAACAGCACTAAATAAGTGGATGCTCTCTGCCGTCTGAGTGGCTTGCAGACGTCAGATTCAAAGAAGGCCGTGATTTTAACAGTGTCCATCGAAGTCGGAGTTAATCAAGCGTTCCTGGAAGTCATTCGAGCATTTCGCGTCACTGAAGAGATGAATGCTGAAGCAACCCATTGGGACCGGACACTACAATCAATGATATCCTAATATCAGAACCGTCGGTCGGATGAGGGATTATCAGGTGAATTAGCGCAGTTCTTCGGGAGACGTTGAGAGACATCAGTTCTTAACGGTTTTACACTTTTCGGGGCGTGTGTGTCCCGACTCCGTCAGAACTCCAACTCAAAGTGGTTCATCGCCTTACGTCGGTAACCCGAGCATCAACCGAGTGAAGGCATTGGCTCACAGCTTTGTCTACTGGCCCAGAATAGATGAACAATTTATCAGATCTTGCCACCGTTGCGTTTCTACATCCAAGGCACCTCCACTTTGCTGGTCCGTTCCACAATCAAAACTTCCTGATTATCACCGATGTGTACCCCCAATGATCTGATGTCAACCATTATCATAGGATCAACCATGCTGTGACTGAAGTATATATATAATATATATATATATATATATATATATATATATATATATATAACCAACAACGTGTGTATGCACGACCAGTCAGGCGGAACTTTCCAGCGTTACTCAGTGCAATGGGCAATGCTGCCACAGTCCAAGATGGAGATACAGCATGGCCGTCTTGGGACTGTATTCAAACGTCAGCGGTTGTACTGTACGATATGCGGCACGACGGATACTTCATCGGCATAGGAGACAAGTACAGCAAGCCCATCAAATTGTGTGGTTTAATTGCCTTGATTATAAGAGATGAAGCTAGAACCTTCCCGAGTACACACCGGTAGACTGTGTCGTTGTTCCATCAAGCAGATGGATTAACTTTTGGAGATAACGATGGTCGACAACAGGGAGCAGGTTTATGACTTGTAGAACAAGATGGGCCGCATACATACAGTAAACACTTGAACGGCAACGTTGTGAAAACCTTGAATAACTCTTAAGGTTCCCATTCCAGTCAGATTTGTACCCAAACGAAGACAAGTAATTGGTATGTTCCATCAGCGACAGTTGTGAAACGAATATAAAACCCAATTGCTCTCCAAGGTTGATAAAACAGATTTAGGTCCATATGCTTCAGAAATTCAGATGAACATTGTTCAATAGAACAATGTGTCGCCAACATTATAAACTTCCGTTATGAAGGCGCTTTAGATATGCAACCACACATCTTACTGAAAGTTATAGCAAATGTAAACTGGATTTTGTGATTATGGTCACTGGAATGTCATAAGCTCAATAATCTGTCACTTTAAACGGTAACCTAGTAGAGCCAATATACAGTGTTTGGTCACCCAAGCAGCAGTCTAGACCGCGTATGAAGGAGGCGCGAACAGGTAGGAATGAAACGAAATGAGCCACCAACTGGAAGCAACAAGCTGATTCAGAGAACGACGCCAAGCAACAACATTAATATATCACAAATACAAGTTAGACATTAAGACAATAATCAATGGTGTAAAGCGCTTACTTCGTCCAACATGCCACGCTGTACAAAAGCCTCCATGTCCTCGGCCTCTTCATCCTCTTCCTTATCATCAACATCATCATTCTCATCGCCCGCAACGTTCGAAGGGTGAATGTGCGGACCAACATCTAGTTTGGAATCGTTGGCAGACATCAACATCTCAGCCGGTTTGTCAGTTTCATCGGCTATGAAGAAAAGAACAAGAAGTGAGATACGAAACTTGACGATGGTTAAACACGGAAAACGAATTCCTGAGTATAATCGCACTAAGCATTCATTATTAGAAAGTTAACTTATAAAGTTCATAAATCTGATTTAATAAACACAAGTGAAGAGGTTGATTTGAAATGCCACTCCCACAAACTAATTGACACTGAGGATTCGGATAACACCACTAATGCTTTTTACATTAACTTCCAAGTACTGGGGAGCCTGTGAACGACAAAACATTTAAAATACACAGCCTTTGCGTCGACTAGATCACTAACTATACACACGAGAGCCGACCTCCGTTCTATTGATATCCATTTAAAGTGTCTAACCACGCCTACGCCGACTACAGTAACGATGATGTGAATGATGCAGTCTGTAAACTGGTAGACAAACCGAGGCGACAGACGCGTAGCTCTGACACTGTTAAATGAGTCAGAGATACGAAAGCAAAGATTATCAAATGGAACGACTCAGAATAACGTACAGGCGGTGAATTTCTACCAACAATGAGTTACGCAGTTTATGGTGAACAGCTCTGCACTGGGTACGGTGCAGAGCTGTAGTAGCTGTTCACCTCCATCTCATTTAATACATGTTTCAGGCAAAATGCACATTGATGTACGAATTAAGACCTTGCGATTCTTTTCCAGATCTGGTCCTGAACAGATAACGTAACAAGTAATTACAAACGGCACGGGTTCGTCCGCGAATGTCGATCCTGCTGGACACACGTCTCAACGCTTTCGTTCGTCGTCACTTCGGTATTTGTTTGACCAAAGTGCGCTCCTCCCAATTGCAATTAAAAAGCATCCTAGATTTGCAGTGCGGCGAGAAACCTACAAGCCTCGAACGCCTCCTAAGTCACAGCTGCTAGCATCGCATTTGCGAGAAACGTGTGTTGTTGCCCATGAGTAGAGACGCTGGACATCAGAAAGTCCACTAGAACAATCAGACAGAACATACTATCCAACATTTTATGCAACAAACACAGTATAGGCTCTGACCGCCAAGCTTGACCATGTGAAAATGACAAGAATAAGAAAGCTACCGTGAAGCAGAAATGTATCGGTTGATTGATCTAGCTACCCCGATCAAGAAGGTCATCAGTCAATGAAACAAATGAAAATGGGTAACACAGTCATTCAAAAAACTGAAGATGTCAATCTGTTAGGCGGATGTTAGCTAGTCCTCTACGCTCATTTGGGTAAATCTAAGACCAGTCAATTTAGGACCATCCAATCAAACCGAGATTCTTGACCGAATTAAGGCTCTTCAAAGTTCCATCACCGTTAGCCGAGAGGGTCTAACCCGTTTAATTCAACCAGTACGAACGACTGGGGACGTTTCTCCAATCTAGGACAAGCATATTATACTATCTATGTGTAGGAAAATGGGGAAGATACCTGAGAAAACTAAGGATGAGTGGGCTTGATCATTGTCAAAACCATGGTTTTTGCAATTAGCACATTCCATCCGCTTACTGCAGTCCGAGAGTTAGACAACAAGAGATTGTGGTTAGGTTTCTGTTCTGAATGAAAATGCTCACATGAGATGTTTACTCGCAGTCAACTTCCGAGGCGGCAACGGTCACAGTGTCAGGACTACGTAGATGCGTTCGTTAAGGTGGCACTTTTGGGAGGGCTTACAGGGAGAGGTATGGCAATCAAAAATGCATATAGCTCTACACCAATACATAACCTGTGATCATGTGCTAAGGGGCCTGCTCAGTACATACATCATATGAAGGATGGTAAATGTTACAACTTATTCTGTTGAGAAAAAAGTAATGGGTGTAATCTGTGGAATTCACAGACCGAGTAAACGATTAATTTGGATAAAGTGAACACAATGGCATTATGGTTTAAAACTTTTAATTATCCTCAGTTCTGTTCAACCTTTCTAGATGGACCTAACCGATTCCAGCTGACCGACACTTACATTTGAGAGGCTGTAACGCAAAAAGCGAGAGTGAAATAAATGAAACTAGAACTTCTTAGGCTAAGAATGTTTTCCGGAATTGTGGCACTCATGGTGTCCAACAGATGACCAGCGTGAACTTTAAGGTCGTAGTTATAGGGCTGCAAGTGGAACAGGTTTAGTGCGTAGATGACAAACAAAATAATTATAGACAAAAACTGAGATTCTGATCACCAATGTTTGTGCTCAACAGCACGTATTGGATGATATCAGCGCGGAAGGAATGAAAAAATAAGCACGCGAGTTTGGATACTGAGGGTCCAAATATTTACTTACCCAAGTCCCAATAAGTTTACCGTCATGATTAAGTAATGTATTAGGAAGGTCAGTCCACAGTATACCA
This sequence comes from Paragonimus heterotremus, assembly GCA_013368495.1. Taxonomy (NCBI): domain Eukaryota; kingdom Metazoa; phylum Platyhelminthes; class Trematoda; order Plagiorchiida; family Troglotrematidae; genus Paragonimus; species Paragonimus heterotremus. The sequence continues at coordinate 70,177 of LUCH01000875.1, read as the reverse complement.
CGAGGTGCGCACTTTACAGACCTCCCTAGATCACCGGCATGAGATGTGAGGAGTTCAAAATACAACCAAACTAGGAGAAATGAAGGTAGCCCCAGGTAGAATAGAAAATGTAGGTCCTGTCCACCTAACGGGAGTCCTCGTTGTCAACGTGGATCCTGATTATGGACGCTGAAAGAGATGGTCAGCTAGGTGAACTCACTGGCTTGAATGTAGCAGGTTTCTTGTCTAGCAACCGAGGTAGCAAAGATGATTGGTGAAGTGAGGCAGCAAAGGCCATATGGAAGCCCCTGAAGATGCCGTGTGGTTCTCACATGATCTAGACAGTTTGCTCGTGATCGAATACTGCTTAAAGAATGCGAGTGCACTGAGACTATCTGAAAATAAAAGTGAGTCAGACACTACCTTTTCCCGCTGTACTCGTTCAATATATCAGAACCAACGGAGATGTAAACAAAACCGAAAACTAAAACACAGAACGGATAAACTTTTCGAAAGGTCATTTCTAACAATGAATGCAAGCAGATACTACGCGACCATCTACTCAGTGCCGATCGTCCATATGATTAAGAATGAGTGTCACTAACTTGTCAATCCATTATTTCTCATTTGGTCTAACATGTAATCCTCATTCGTTTATTCAACTACCCCCTAAATGTGGACTATCTCATTACTGGTATTCAAGGAGGAAAATCAGCTCATTTCAGAACAAATTCACATTGACCATCATCTTGTTGTTCAACTGTGTATACAGCTTGAATATCCAGTGACTGGCAAGTCTTCAATCAAGAGAGCTCGGTTGCGCTAGCATGATTATAAAACGTCACGTCGGAGTCTACAAATGACACGATATATCTAAAAACACAGCATGACGTGCTTCAGATTCTACGGGAAAATTGTTACTTCTCAACCACACTTTCAGTAATTTAAAAATCTGCGCTGATCATGGATGCAATCTTTTATTACCAATCGTTTGATGAAAAAAATTATCGTAATAGCACAATCTGTTAAGGAAATAACGTATTTTTAGTCTGTCCATTTGCACTCATCGATGCGAGGTGGTTGCCAGTCCAGCGTTGTCTTTCAAGCGCTGAAACGCCCATAGAGGCTTGTGTGAGCAGTCAAGTGTAAGCGATCGTGGACCAGTGTGACCGAAACATCGGGATGATGGGACCGAGCGACTTGACCTGAAATGCGCGTTCACTCCCGTACTCGTTGAAATGTCTGTGGTTATTGAGGTGTGTTGAGACCGCTCGCTAACCCGACTCGGTTAGGAGGCCTGTGGTATCTTTGGTAAGTCCTTTGGTATGGGAGCCTGATTTTAAATCCGGGTCCAACCTTTAGGACGATCAGTATTACCATGGTTGTTTCAGCCCCGCCTCTAGCAGACAAAGGCATCTGTCAAACCGTTGGTCAGATGGCAATCGTTCTGACATCCCATTTGGCCGTTCGGAAGACGACGACGAAGGCTACTGCATTGAGTGGGTCGATCGTGTACCCACTAACAGAAGACCGGCTGTCAAATGTGCTGTCCGTGTGCGTTTTACATAGTACGAACAAACATACTCTCCCAGTGCTCACTGCGTACGTGCTACCCTGCATCCCCGTCAACTTGGTAACCGAGTCCAGGCGCAGCAGCCTTGTTTACTCTGTGTTCCCAGTAGATCTGTGTTCTATCAATCCGTAAGAACCAACCAACCCCGTTCAGGCACTATACCAATGCACACACTAGCTGTGTGACACTGTTCGACGTCGAAACTCAAACAAACTCCAAAGGACATTTTAAACTGATACCAGGACACACGAAAACGATATCGAGACAGTTTAGGTTGGAAAATGTATGGTCTTATAGATACTCCATTGTATTCCATTTCATGTAACAATGCCGCCACTAGTGTAACTTCCCAAGCAAACAACCCGGTAAAAAATCTCCAAAAATGCATATCCAACACTTTGAGGCTGCAAAACGCATTACGAAATGTCTGGAAGAGTACGAAGTTCCGTATACCTCTCTCTTTACCGCTTGAAAGTTGGAAAATAACGACACTATCGGCAACATAATCGTGAGCAATCAGTCTTCCATCAAGTAAGATGTCCACACCGACGTCTTACGAGGTTCACAGACAGTACTCCATTGCTTCGTCTGTGACGAAATTGAACAAAACTGGTGGAAGTGAACGGTGTTGACGTACGCCGCACTCGATGCTCAAACTGTCATCGTCCGCTCTAAAGTGAGCTGAAGCGTGGGGATGAAACGTCGACTGCATGTTCACGTATGTATTCATTATATTCCAGGGCACCTTTTTAAACGATTTTGACAGTGTACAGCGGCCGACTGAACTGTATGCATCTTTCCAGTCCAGAGAAGGTCAACTGTTGATCAGCAGAAAGTGTGACGCTGATTCAGAGGTTGACGAGAGATAACAATGTGATCGCTACATTACCGTCCAGAATGAAACCGTGCCAGTTGTTTCCTAATGTCTGTCTCTCGAGCTACAGTGAATCGACGAAATATAATGAAAGCCAAGACCCTAGTAACCACTGGAATCAAGCTCATCCTCTATGGCTTTTGCAAGAGCCCCCGATCCCTTGACTGATTTTTCGAGTGATCTCAGAAGAGAGATATGTTCCCCGTTATCCGAACGGTATGAAACAAACTGAGTTGAAGCCTATCTTAACGGTACTTCACATTCGTTAGGAAGTACCGGCACAACGGGTCACTTGGGGCAGCATCTCCATTTCGTTTGAGAACTGAAACGTAATTGTGGACCTCAGTTTTGACGGGTAACTTTGATAATACTGACCAGGGTACAACATTGCAGGTTTTCTGCGGTAACCCAGTAGAATCAAGAAGCTAGCTAAATTGACACTCAAAGTATTTCGTCCAGCGCTCTAACTTTCTGGACTTGTTATGAATGAGTGCGCCGTCTGCCTCGTTGCTATGTTCACGGGTAGGCGATCGCCCTGAGCCAGTAATACGGATAAGCTTGTAGAGTTTGTCAATATTTCCCGGAAGCAAGGGTCGTTCTCATTTTCTTAACTGTCTTCAATGGCCATTTCTCAGGATCGGCGATCAGGCTACGCTGTAGCTTCCTATGGATATGTTCCCTAAAATTGTTATATCCACCGTTATGAGGAATGTTCTGTCTGACGACTTGAGATTTCTGTGAAATCCAATGTTTGTTAAGCCCACGAACCATTGTGCAGTACGTTATAATGTCTGCTTCATGAATGGCCTGTGAGAGTGCGATCTAGCACCCGTTGTGATCTTTGCGTTTAGAACATTTGAGCTTGTATTATTGGCTAGTTTGGTGCTTGCATTTTACAGTCTGCCTGGTCAGTCATCCGTTGTGGTCGGTGGGATCGTTGCGTATCGAAAGTAATGACAAGCTGACAACGTACCAACGCATGATCTGAAATCCAGTTGTGTGTTCCTGAGTGGAGCCGCGTCGTCCAAAGCGAACAGCCATGTGGTTTATCTGAGATCAGGTCTGTTTCGGACAAAGGGTGTGCCAAGTAAAACAATGGTGTGTGTGATGTTTAAACTAGTTGTGGCTTGGAATAGCCAGATGCTAGTGCATAGCCGCAGCAGCTGCCCACTGTGATCCGGACAACTTGACGTCAGGCCGAACCTGTAGTCCAAACGAGACTCGGCCTCGATGAATTGATCGAATTGTGTGCTCACATATTGTGCTAAAATGAATAAATCAGAACTATCTGCCGATCGTGAGAGAGCATCCTAGTCGGAGTTATAGCGTCCTTGACAGCGATACCTCTACAGCCTGTTGGAGCTACATGAGCCACTATGTAAATATTTCGGGAGAGTTGGCGTCTGGGACCGGCCTTAGAAGTATCTTCCAAATGGACAGTACAGAGCCTACTGACAACGAGGATCGAATCTACCAAAGCACCTGTGGTCGTCGTGCTCAGGACTACGTTTACCCCAACCTGGCTGATAGTTACGGTTATGCATTTGTCTGAAATGTACAACCGGTACCAAGTGGATGGTGCGGGTGTTGTCAGTTCGATAAATCCACTACTGCCTTAAAACTTAGTCGGTGAAATACGGTAAATGTTGACTTTCAATGAATCTAATGTCCCGGTGAAGGCGGTTTACGGACCCATCTGCTTCAGAATGCAAACGTCAGAAACACCTTAGTTAATTCGCATTCCCTGTTCAAGCGAGGGATGAGGGAGGCCTGGGGTTGGTTGATAAGAGACGGAACCTACCTTGATTACCTATATTCTTGTGGTCCCTGTAGAGTAGTCACGTGAAATAAGGACCGACAGTGGTCTGAGAGCTCCACTGGATAAGACAGGTGGGGGTCAGCAGTAGCATGTTTTTGTCTACCCGTCCTGCTGTATGCAGCAAATAGGACGATCTGGTTTAGTCTGCGCAACGGCTGACGGAGTACGAATATTAACGGTTGTACGTGAGTTGAGATATGACCACGCCGCTAAGACCTAGACGACGAGAATTATTATGGTTCTCAACTGACGTCTTTGGCCCGATTGCCTGTATTGCAAGGTAGCGGGTGGACGGCAGTGTACTGAAACAAACATTTTTCCTGAGGAAGGATGTCACCCTTCATCCACCCCCGAATGGAAGACCAGTAAAAAGTGGTTCTTCAGATTTCTACCTATTGGCTTGTCTGGCACGAGTGACTGTCAGCGTGATTACCACACTGTCAAGTTTAGTCCAAAACGCTAAGATCCAGTTTCCTTGTGACAGATTCCGATGCTGTCTCAGCAGTAATAATCAGTAAGGCAAGAAACCACTAGGCATCTCAGAGCATATGGTCCAATTTAAACAAATGATGTAATCTCATTTCCATGCTGATCTACTGAACAACGAGATTTCTCTCTAAACACAACGAATGCTTCTCCGCGCTGAGTAAAAATATGTGTAATACTATTACAAACGGTAAGCAACACGTTCTCTTGGTGCTTTTTTGAAGTGAATGAATACAATCCAGACCGAGCATTTAAAGTAGCAACGCTGTGGATTTAATGTTTCATTGTGCTGTTAGTTACGGCGAATAGCGGAAACCAGTTGCCACAATGCTATGTTGTGTAGCTAACAACATGATAAGAGAATGGATGACGACACATTACAACCGGTTAGTTTTCGTCTGTTGATCACACACGATTAGTTTCAGTGGGCTACATGGTAAAACAGATGATGGGCAATGAAGTAAATGAACACAATCACAGATACAGTCACTCATCCTGCACTAAGGACTTAAAAATCTGATCCCGAGCATTTCATACTGTATCTTATTTTAATTCTTAATGGAAACAACTCGAATGAACTCGACGAGTCGAGCATGGTCGAAGCAGTGAGTCGGATCGGCTTTATGAGGTTTTGACGATGGATAGAAAAGACAGTCTACCGAATATTGATTCAGCTGGCTCATATGGGTCACTGGACTAAGGCATTCATCCAACAGTGTTACAATTGACGAGATGGCTTTTTGTTTCTGCCACATTATCTTCATGTGTCTGAAAATTATGTAGTAGACTTGTGACCACCTATACGAAATGAGGACCGCGATTATATCACAGCTCTTGTACGCTATAAGACCGCCGGTTGAAATGAGTTCGTACTGCCTTTTTTGTGAAAAGGCAAGAAATGGTTAGAGGTTTCAGTTCAATAATCTTCCGTCAAAACGACGTTTAGGTTATTACTACAATCCATAAAAAATAAGGACACAATCAAGGTCGATCTCGAAAGGGGCTGCGGCTCACGGGAATCCAATATACCGACTCAACTGCAGCGGCTGAACTAACAATACTTAAACGGTTCCATGCAACGAGAGTCAACAGTACAAAAAGTATAAAGGAAATGTCACAAAAAGTGAAAAACCGTGCAATGAAACGATAAATTAATGTAACAGGTTTGGGGGACACTTAGAAGTACTCAGTATGAACTCAAATAAACAGACACCTCGACATGTCCTACACCGGTAGTAGAACAAGTGAGCATTGTTGTCTAGGACCCAATCTTCATGTTACAAGCACTCTACTGGTACAACGTATGATGTCAGTGCTTTTACGCTTCGGACTTAGGTGATACAACGGTTAGCAGATGGTCACCTTCAGCCTTCCCCAGCAGAGGCAAACAAGTCAGCAAATGCAAAGCGTGATTACACCAAGAACATATGTGAAACAATATTACGCTCGGCGATAGATAAGGTCTGCTTATCTCAAGGAAGCGGTTATAAACTCCATCACTGTCAGTGCAGTGGCTCGACCATATGTGGCTAATGTTTCCGAAGCACGGTGGTTGAAGACACCCTGTGAACACTCACTTAAAAGGAAGGTCAGGTTTTGTTGCCGCATAAGAAAGCTGCTTGTACCGTTCCGTCATGTATTCAAGGTTCTTTACAACCGGTATAACGGGTGGTATAAGTGGGCAAAAGTTATCCTGGCTTTAGAGGTGACAAAAATTCTTCGGACAATTTGAGAAACTAAAGAGGTCCTAGTGATTGATGCGTATCAACGGTAATTCTCATTTTCAGAAGGGGCCTGAAGCCTGTGACAACCAGAGAGGCACCAGTCTAGTGTCTACAGTGTCCAAATTTTTCACTGGTCTAATAATACATTGGATCACTAAACCCAAGGAAAATAAGATGCACAAAGAACATACAGATCTATGACTACAAAGAGAATGCACTGACTACACCTTTACCCTGCGGCAGATGTTGCAGCATCACCACTCTTACAGGCAGCCGACAGTCATAGTCACTCGACAGCTCATAGCGTTCTTTGAGACTGCCTTCATCGCAAAATAATTCTATAGAAATATGCAAATTTGTTAAGATCATTTTACATCCACTCCACAAGCGGAGTGAGGGTTTGTGGACAACTGTCTCGGAAATTTATCATTTTCAGTGGTGTTCGTCAAGGGTGTCCGATCTCCCGCTTCCTGTTTACTTTTAGCATCGACGATATTCCTGAAGGTGCGCCTAAGCAATTTAGTGAACTTGGTATTGAGTTTCTTCCTGAAGCTAGGTTGATTAACAGTGGGTACGCGGATGACACTGTCTTACTTAGCCCCTATACCGGAGATGTGCTGACTGTTAAATAATGCGATTGACCGAGCTGGTTTGTATGGAGTAGGTTTCGCATCTTCAAGGCGCAAAATAGTGTTTTAGGACTGGATATTCACACTCCCATGTTCTTTATTAAGCAACCCACTTGAGGCTGTGAACAGTTCCGCATACTTGAGCATTATCTCATCAACTTGTAACACTGTTACTGACATACAAGTAAATATGACAAAGGTATGTGTCTTTGTCAACTTGTGTTATCTCTGGCGTCTTCTCGACCCCAGGCTGCTAATGTGAGTAAGAGTATAGAATGTTTGTTTTCCGCTTTATTCCCTGGTTAGGAAGCGTGGTCTGATCGCGACAAAGATATCGACAGATTAGCTGTGTTCGACCATCATTAGCATCGCCAATTAACTCACACCAACTGAAATGATTGTGTGGGCAATGCGACCGTTCGTCAGCGCGTATTTTGAAACGTCCAGGATATGCGACCTATTGATCAACTAATCACGTTTCGCAGTCTGCGATTATTGAGCTACCTACACCACAGCGTGTTTTACACTGAGGGCGCCAAGAGTTGGATAAAACCGTGCGGTGATCAAGCAACAACACAGACTATTCCATTGAGTGAAGTGAGTAAATGTCGGAGTACTCGCAATCACGCAAACCGCTGATTACAAACGCTATTCGATATACGCAGTCAATGGCATACTTACAACCATACAATTTCCAGTTCTTTTGCTTAACCATGTTTTGTCCATTTTCAACCCTTCTAGCGAATGTTTACATTTCTGGGCCATTCCTCACCACTGGTACGGAGAGCGGCGGCAGAGGCTATAATACTTTCTGGTCAGGTCCACAGTCGTCATGAATGAATGAATTCGAGCTTTAATCATGCCATTTTTGCTCTCATCAGGAGATCTGTATTAGGTCGACCCTTGTTTGTGTGAAGATGGGAGTCAAAAATGTGGAACCAGCGTAGAACAAACAACATTACATGCTTGTTAAAATCTTAGAATCCAGTCTCTGAAATGTAGCAAACATCTGTTTACAATTACTTAGTGTTTCGATGTGTTGTGTACTAACAAGATCAGTTCGCAGTTCAAACGCTGAAAACGCTAACCCAAAAAGATCACTTTCTACCACAGAGGCGGTCTTAGATATGGGATGGTTCTGTTAAAAAGTGTGTGATAATTTGTAGGAATGAGGATTACCAAGAGGCCGAAGAGAAATGCATGAGAAAGTGGGGAGAAGTCCGCAATAACATATTCCCGTCTATCTACCATGGTAAAACAAACGAGACTGGACATTGACAAAGTGTGACGGCTTGCTCATTTAGCTGAACCATTGGGATAAACAATAGGGCGTGATGATTTCACCGATACAATAGTTCATGCCAAGCAGGCCAACGGTCTTTCAGGCTGATAACTGGAAGAAAATTGGCGTCTTTGTCTGGAAAGAGTGGTGGTAGTTCAAACCCACTGTTACCCCTCCGCTGTCTAGCAACATAGGTTCCGATTGAGATTATGAGTCATTCTGTTGTCCTATGTGTGGGCGTCTGCACAACTTGTATCTGTGACTAAAAACATCCATCTGTGCTTGGCTCATTCGATACCAGCGTTGTGAGCCAAGAACATAGATGGCGCAAGGGTTATTTATTCAGGAAACCAACACATGGGTTATGTGTTACAACATGACAACAAACAAAAACACATCTGCGTACGGTACTGATCCCAGAACGTCACGGTTGTCACGAACGCCAACGTTCGGTTTCTGCATGAACGGAGAACCATTTCACGCCATGCTGCACTCCAATTTTTCTTCTTGTATTTCCCCCGTGGCTACTTCAATATCAAAATCCATGCTCTTGCCCCACTGCAGACTAGCAGTATGGGTATTATAGCACGATCGTTCCTCCCTATATTGAGTTAAATTCAGGAGACGAGTCAGTGGTTCAGATGGAAATCATGGGAATATTAGCAAGATCTCACTCATAACTAGAGTTAGTAGATTTTTTAGTTATGATCTGAATCATACTCATTTGGTTCAACGAAGAAAGTAGCTTCCACCTAACCGAGAATTCCTGACCATTGGGTTATCGACTAGAGTGTACAAATTTTGCTTATTCTCTTATTTGGAAGTGATCGGGCAGCTAGACACTATTCATACAAGGTTGGGATTGAGCGTATGGACACACCTATTCGATCATGCATATCGAGCGCGAAGGCTACGATCAAGTGACAGTAGTGTTCAATTCGAACTAACTAGAATTCTTGCCTTCGTTGTACGTCGTCTACTCACGGAAAAAAGTCACAGGAGAATATCACAAAGGATTTCGTCCTGGACGATAATGTATTGATCAATGTTTCAAATTCGAGGGCAGCGTCATAAAAACCGTCGGTCAATAATTGATGCTTTTGTCAAAAATTCGGTTGGTTGATCTACACTTTTCGAATCGCTTAAACCTTACGGTATAGTGTATAAGCGCGTAAACGTACACTCGGCGCTTTATTCCCACATCTCAAGTCAGATCAGGGTCCACGGTGAACTGTCAGACCGTTTCAGTATCGAGATCAGCGTATGTCAAAACAGTCGAATTCGTTGACTCGACTGTGTAACTGTCGCCTCGTTATGTCCATATACGTGGTCCAGCATTCAGAGGAGAATTCACAAATGATGTAAGATTTGGCATTAAGCGGTAGAAGTGTGTTCACTGGTGGTGTTCGGATTCGGGCGGTATTGAACAGTATGACCAGTTGAGCTGCATAGAACTTGCATTCCATCATCATCATCATCATAACAGCCATGAGCCTGACCAAAAGGTGCTGTGGCTCGGGCCGCCACTCACCTCAACAGTGACGTGGAATATCCTAGAAGAAAACGTTACTAAGAAGGTTGAGGATTAATAAAAGAAGACTAGGTGAAAGAACTAAAAATGATATGGATACAGGTACGCCAGTGACTACGACACATCGCAATCTCGGATAGCGTCTCTAACCAGCGGTTTGAGTGATCATGAGGACCCCATCCAG
>LUCH01000875.1:36436-56560 GCA_013368495.1 Paragonimus heterotremus | reverse complement strand
TTAGCAGTATAGGTCGGGATTAGCAGTATAGGTCGGGTTGCATTCCATGACCATCGTGAGACGGGTTTTCATTGGAATGGCAATGTCATCACCTTCGTACGGGAAACGGAGGTAGACATTCGGTTTAGAAGCTGTTGAAGTTATCACGGTAGGCGATTTCAGTCTGCTGAATTTCTCCATAAGCGTGTTATAAGGACTTGGGCTCAGAAGTTAAAAAAACGGCTGGATAACAGCGTAGCAAAATAAATATACTTCCTCTGCAGGGAAGTGCAACACTCAGCTAACTGGAAAGTAGCAAACAACCGCTAACGATGTCCAATCAATGAATGTTTCTTTGGCAGTTAAGCCAATTCAAGGTATGCCATTAAGGCCAACAAGGCAATAGCCGATTTTACTTGCCAAGTTGTCTTCAGGATACTAAATAAGGATTTGGAGGCAGAAAGTCAAACAACAGAATACCAGTTAAAAAGACCCGTTGATTAAAACACATGCATGTGGAGCTCGTTACAAACACGAATCAACCAAATTGAAACAAGCATGCAGAACCAATCACAGAGTAAGCTGTGTACCAAAAATACACACTCTCGTTTTATTCAAACCAATATAAACCTGATAAATGAGGTTGTTCAGGTCGGAGTAAACTACTATTCTTCCAGATTTTCTGACGGAGCTCTTACAGACTGACTTTTCACACCTATATGGTATGAGTAACTCATGCGCTGTTATCTTACCACCATCCAGTTTCGAATTAGCAGGTCGCTGAGGTACGTAAATTATCACACTACGTAGAGTTGTAGACATTGTATGTTCATACATGTACACAAAAGTAGTCCACCTTAATGAACCTATTGACGGGATCGGCCAAATGTGAACAATCCAATCTATGAGTCGACCGTACGCAACGGACCGACAAGGAGAATAATTTGATACTATGAACAAAACTTAACCAAGACCATCTATACAGAACACCCTTCTCTTCGAATATCATACTGGTGATGGTGCATTTAATGCAATTCCCAAAATATTTCTGCCGGTATTGATAACAAATACAGGCAGTTTCTCGCTGTTTCATCACAATTAAGCAATTAACCTGGATGTACTACTTTGAAGAACCACCCGTAAACTTCCTCATTTTTCATTAATATGTACCACCTTCGATTTACTAGTATTCCCCCGGCAACATCACTTCCACATCAAAATGTTTCAACTTCGTTTTGCTACTTAAAGACATGTAACCGCTCTTTGGTTGACACCGGGGTAATATCTGATCTGCTGTGTTCCCTTTGCAAATAAAGACACTATTTGCGAAGCACAAACTTATATTTTTGGTGTTTGCCCATCTCAACACTGTTACACATAGCAACTCCAGTATGCTTTACACATGCCATGCCTGAGAGGGTAAGTAAAGTGTTTCATTCCCAAGGTCACGATGACGTATAACTAAGCGTTCAGCAGATGTGATCGGAGCTGTACATGATTAATTGTGTAAGCGGTGCATCAAGATGATCGATTATTGATTAAACAAGAACGAATTGTAGGGTAAACAAAACAAAGACAGCGCTACGAACCTACAGGCAATAGATAGGTTAACGAGGTGATGGTCAAATGATGACCACTATTCATCACTGCTCTGAAATTTTAACTGTAAAGGTGAAAGAGGTGACAGGTTCTTATGTAAAAACCGACACGACAATTGCATTAACAGTGTACAACAGTTCTGGGTAAATCGTCTGGCATCGATCGAAATCCAGAATCGGAGGAGAAAAATGGTGACGATAACACCGCGGTTTCTCTAAGGAAAATTAAAATTGAGGAAAGGGACGTGGTCTTTCTAGGGTTATACAGAGACTCAAAAGCGTCTGGCCAAGATATCTACACAGATGTACATAGACACACACACGTAAAATAATCCCATCTAGAAAGAGCATATTCAAAGGAGACACGAAGTGATCTTTGTTGAGAAGCGACCATTACTTGAGGAGAAAAGACCATTCTATTAAGCTAGGAAAAGGAACTAAGCGAGATCACTCGTTGATATATTTGATCGTTTAAACGTATTTGCTTCTTCTTAAAAATGACGAATTCCGGAAAAAAAAGTCATAACAAATGCAGAAAATATTGCTGCGTCAAGTGAAGTTGTTTGACCGTAGACTTGATGCTTGGAATTACATAATACTCCCCTCACAATTTGATTTCACCGACCCTGGTAGTTTCATCTGGTTGAGATATTACGCAGTATACGGTTCAAGCTAAGATTAATGACTTATCGGGACAAATTGTTTGAAGCACCAATAAGTAATTAAACGTGTGATGATTTCGACAGTTTTAAACGGTAAATGCTAATCAACAGCAATTACAACCGACGTTCCTAGGTAACAATTCCCAAAACAAGATGCAATGACGGTGTCTGGTATAGTCAGTCACCAATTTCCGACCCAAGTACTTTTGTTCGAAATGTCTGCTCAAGAGATCTACCCTAAAAATAAATCACTTACATATAGAGCATTTTTACTGCCAATTCCCGAAGACTCCAAACATAGAATGCGCCACAGAAAGCATTCACTATATTCTATCTTTAACGTTCGTGCCATTCCAGTATCTAGAAATTGCATCTAGGACGTTGTATTTGGTAGCAAGAGATACAGTCACTTATTAAAACCAACACTTTCCATTATTCCTTTGACATTTTGTCGCTGAAGGTCTTCAACCAATTGAGACATTCTATGCGTCATCCCACGCCTTGCCATACAGAAGAAGACGCCACTCTGTCAAAGGCTGTCGTGAATCTTGGAGCAACCACATGGGCTCGGACTGTGCTGTTGTGGGTGCCGGATTTGTTCTGTTATTTGCCCACAGGCCATACGCCCGTAAGTACAGGATACCTAACTGGCATTCGAGAGAGTAGAGAACGTTTACCAGGAGGCACTGGTAGACAAATTTCTCAGTTTGAGTCAGGTGAGAAAACCTAACGAACGCTGGGAACAAATCGCAACAGTTATGAAAATCTGCTATGAAGAGGTATGTTTTGAAGGAACTGTGCAGTTGCGACTGAACTAGATTTATGTCACGTCGATAAATTTCATGAACAAACTTCGCTCGGTTCCATCTGGTTGTGAACATCATGATGACCGTCGAAAACTCAAACGTAAGCTGACTCAAAGCTAGGGCAAAGACCGTGTGCACCACTTGGTCGAACAGGCGAAAGAGATAGGAGAGCCTTTTTATGTGGAAAAAGCAGGCATTTTCCCCTGATCCGTGATTGTACTGGCCGTTGAGTCAGTGTGAGACCATATGTGAAAAAGACGGTTCGCCTATCAACAGTCAATCGTGTCAACTTTACGGGTGGGCTGAACATTTTGAGGAACAATTCAGTTGGTCTCAACCAGACCATGCAGACGACGGCAACCCGAATGGTCAGTTATCGCGTTCCAGACGCCCCTCCACCGGAAGCAAAAATGGTTCTGGAGCTCAAGTTATTGAAGCGTAACAAGGCTTCTGGACCAGACCTGCTCTCTCGTCTTTCCAAGGGTGGCGAGGAGAGGCTGATAGCAGAACCGACGAGAATACCTCTGGACGACCTTGGAATATGAAGAGGTACCTCGTGGTTGTTGCCCATTATCAGTAATTTCCGTTTTCAAAAAAGGAGCTTGAATTCTATGTGACAACCACAGAATCAGCGGTCTAGCGTCTGTTGCATCCGGTTTACTCACTGACCTCATTTTGCGTCGGCTCACTAAGCCCAGAGAAATTCAGTTACGTGAAGAACAGGCAGGATTCCTATCCGGTCGGGGGTGCGTTGATCACATTTTTACCTTGCGACGGATCTTGGAACATGTGCACTCTTATGGGCAGCCGACGTTTGTGGTCTTTTTGGACTTAAAGGCTGCTTTCGATTCAGCTGCTCGTAAAGTTTTCTGGAGCTGTCTTCTTCAGAAGGCAGTAAACGGAAAATATGTGAATCTGTTGAGATCAATGTATGCTTACTCTGCAACCAGAGTGAGGGTTTATAGACAACTGTCTAGCACGTTTATCGCTTTTAGTGGTATTCGTCAAGAGTGTTCCACTTTCCTCTTCTTGTTCAATTTTGTCATGCACGACATTCTGGAAAGTGCGCCTAAGGGATTTAGTGAGTTTGGTGTTGACCTTCTCCTTGGAGCTACGTTGACCGGCCAGGAATATGCGGGTGATGCTGTCCTACTTGGCCCCACTGCCAAAGACATGCAGACCATGGTGAACAAGGTGTGGTCAGGCTGGTTTATATGGAATGCGCTTCGCACCTTCAAAGTGTAAAGTGCTACTTCAAGACCAGAGAATTCCCACTCCTACTTCCACATTGCAGGTAGTCTGCTTGAGACTGTGGACAGTTTCACATACCAGGGTAGCACTATATCGTCAGCTTGTAATATTGCTGATGAAATATCATCGAGGATAGTAGACACGAATTGCCTTGTCATCTGTGGCTTCGAAAAGACGTTCGTAAATTTCTTTCTGAAGTAAGATAGTTAGGCGCATAATCGAAAGCAAGGAGAAATACACCACCAGACAGAAAATCTCCAATATTGTTACAAAGATGCTATCCACGTTACAATAAAAGAGAAAAGCTGACATTAATACTAACAGTCAGTCGGCGGATACTCTCGCAATCACAACGTACTCAGCCCTACAGTGATTTTGTGCGCACCTTTTATGTATCGCCCATACATCACCTGGCGATGCACACTAAGGCAACTTTTCGCAACATCAGCGAGCACATTATTTCAAGTGGCCGAAGTTAATTTCTTATTGAAAGTTACTCAGCCTTCACAGCTTCAATAACTAAATGACTAAAGGAAATGAGCAACCCACTGAATTGTACTATCCGGGTATAACCTAGAGATTGAATCTAGGCCACCTATTGCTTCAAACAAAACTGAACTGAACCAGACAGGTCATGCCAGGTGACTAATTGTAATTCAGTCGAACACTGTTGGTGATGAAAGGTGGGTCCAGCTAAATCCTGTAACAGCACGTTTATCTAATGTATGGAGGAGTTTGGCTAAACTTACTAGATGTATTTACCTTTCTAAAATGAAAATATAAGGCGCTGTTGTCAACAGAATGCTCCAAGAAGCCGAAGGATACTTAACACAGCGCTCTAGTAACGGTGTCAGAATAATAGTATATGACAAGAGGCCACTAAGTCAAACCCAGGAAGGAGAACAAGTCTTTAAGTAAGTAGCATGCCTCGGGGAGTAGAAACTAAAAGAAAAAGCAGAGTATCTGGAGGCTTTTACGGTAAGGAAATGAGACTTAATTCTTGAGGTGTGCAGCGGACATTGCACGCCACGATTTTTGAAGTTTGCTAAGAGCAGATGTGCACCGGGCGTAAATGTCACATATCTAGCACGAAATAACCACATGAGACGGCAAACGCAAAACAACATATAGGGGAGAAGACACTGCAGAAGGTAAAAAACGGGAAAGATGTGAAAAGAAACAAGCTAAACTGGTTCGCAATATGAGCATCATTGACTTCTGTTCTTCATCATATCACACAACGTCCCCAACAGAAGGTGTTCACTGTCTTTCGGACCCCAGCCAGGAATCCGAAAGCGCCCTACTGAAACAAGCTTCACAGTGAGTGCCTTCATACCCCGAACTCAAATCACATGCTGGGTTACCAGGCTGACATTTCCAGCCTAACCCAACATTCACAAACATGGCACGATGAGGCAGGCGACCAATTAACATTCGCAAGAGCTGGTCAAGATAACGAGGCTTGTGAGACGAGATTAACATGCTCAAGAGTCGAGCGAGTCTATCCGTTCCGAAAACACATCGGTGGACTTCGTCATTGCGAACACGATGTTCTTACCACACACCGCTAATGTTTCGGAAACACCGACGGTCGAAAACGGATACTTCGTGAGCATTCCGCGTGCGTATGGACCAGGTTGGGGAGCCGTACAACAGGACCACCTTTATTATAGCGGTGTTGTAAACTCGACCACCTACAGATCGATTGGTATCATACAGATGCCACACGTGACGTAAGACAATAAACGCCATTCGAACCTTAACTATACGACTTATGACCCCATCAGACATTCCACTCGCATTGATACAGCTCCCAGGGTACGTGAACTTCCCGACTACTTCCAACTGTTCACTACCAAAGACGAGGGTGTACGCGAAGTCTTGCCAGTCTTGCACTAGCACCTTGCATTCAAAAGGTGTAGAAGCCGTGTCAAACTGACGAACTCAAGCTACTAGTCTGTCTAAAATACACTAGGCTCTATATAAACCCTCGCAGATAGGAGTAATATCGTCGGAATACCCTATGTCTCAAAGTCTAATACCTGGAAGCAATTCCACACCGTTATATTCGCAGTCTGTCACGGTATTTCCCAGGACCTCGTCTACAACAAAGTTGAAGAAGAAAGGAGAGCTTTAACAATCTTGTCGCACTCCATCGAAGACAGTAACGATTAGCGATAGGCTACCACAAGCCCTATTCAGGTACGCCGTCTAATTGCAGACTGCTTTCGAGATGTTCATGTACTTCCCTAATGAAAACTCTCAGAATGCAGATCTGTCAGAGTCAAAAGTTCCATTGATATCTATAGCGCAGTTCAAGCATTCGCCGAAGTATGAAGATGTGATTAATGCAGCCACTACCAGAGCGAAACTCAACTTAATCCTCATTGATATGCTGTTCGCGTGCTTCGCTTAATCCATGAAGTAGAATGACTGCAAGCAACATGGAAGAAATAAGAATCAGGTTAATCCAGTTGTAATTTGCACACGAAGTGCACGAACCGTTTTCGAAAATGATGGTATTAGCCAAGTTCCTGGAACTTGGAATGATTTCACTGGCCCAGGGTTTCTGGAGAGTTGTCAGCTCCTTAACATAGGCTGGGCCCCCACCAGTAAAAAGAGCAGGAAGGAGTTCGTCTTGACTGGGTAGCTAGCAAAGTGACAAGAACTTGATATCAAGTAAGACCTCTGTTTCTGAGGGCGGAGAAACATCAATAGACCAATGAGCACATACAGAGCCCGGTGTTTCACCAACAGGATGAATTGGCTGGTGAGTAGGCATTGTATCACTATGAATGCGGGTTTCATGGTGTTAAAGATATAGAAGCAGAATTGATCCGAAAATTAATGGGCAGATATAATCCAGGGGGAATAACGACCGTACTTTTTGCGATCAGTTGCGCTGGTGGCTATATGGATGCGCACGACTAAAAAATAATCTAAACGGAAACGAAATGAATGGAACACCTTAAATAATGAAGTCAGTTTTGAGAATACGACATGAGGTCGCATAAGCCTTAGAGCGCATCAACTATTCAGCCCATAATGGTCACTTAAGACAAACTAAGTAAAAATGCTACCGCAGGTGAACATGAGTCTACGAAAACAGCACAGATGAAAACAAAAGCTGTCCAATAAAATAAAACAATACTGCTATGTTTAAATCTACATATAGCGGTGAAAACGGAAACCAACAGTGCAATTCAGTTCGCCAGTCACACAGTGAACTTCTAAGTATGACGACCAGAGGAAGTGTCAACTTGCTTACCATAATTGGTGGCGTAATGATGTGTATCAACCCAACCGCCTTCAATGTCATCGTCTTCGACCAATTTTTCCAACTCTTCGTTATGATTGTCAACCTGACTGACACGCTTGTAGCAGGGGACATTGCGTGTCAATAGGTATTGTTTTTCCGGAGGTAAGTAGTTTCGCGGAGGTTTGTCGCCAGTGGCCCACTGCCAAGTAGGGCAATGGTGGACTAAGAAGTCGCCGGCAGCAATGAACTCCTCAGGTGTAATAACACCGGTTTCTTTGAATTTGGATGTACGCAAGACGGGCACAACATATTCTGCTAAACCTAGTGCAGTTCGCGCAACCGCCTGCCGAATGGAATCCATTGTTGAGGAAATCTGAAATGCGAACAGGGATAATGGAGTGTTCAGATGAGTAGGAGGCAGCAGGTTTTTAGGGCCACAAGTTCAAGAGTGACAGACTGCAAGAACCAAGGCAGAAAACAACCGGTAATGCGAGCTTGAAAATTGGTAGAGCTAGCGGAGGTAACATCACGTTCTGGGACATTCAGCACCTAACATATAGTGAAAAATTACCCGTACTTGCCGTGATGGGTGCTATGTTTGAGACGATTTTTCAACATGATACACGTTGACATATCGAGTATAAATTTAAGTAGGTAACCAGGAGACCCACGGATTAAGGTTAATACAAAGCCAGCAACACGCTCGTGGTCACCTGTCGAATACATACTCTGTCGCCAGTCTTCCCACACAGAGCTCAGTTGGTAGGCTCCGAACTGTCAGGCTGTCACGTCGATAGCAGTATCTTGTCCTCCTGTGATAAACACAGCTAGAGTGTACTTCCATAATTGAGGTGTGGTTGGAGAAAGACGTTTAAAACTAATAAAAATGGCAAGCATCAAGTCGACAAAAGGTCGCCTGAATAGCGCTAAAACACTGCTAGTCTTCTACATATTTGCTTTGAAACTCTGACAGCTTGAAGATGAGACAAACGTCCCACCTTAAAGACCGTCCGAACAGAGGACTTACTGAAGTGTTCGTGGTGTTCAACGTGGTACGAATATCAGCAACCATGTGAACACCGGTAGTGAGTTTTGATCTCTTTACGCGAGAGAGAGAGAGAGAAAAAAAGTAAACAAAATATAAGGATCAATCTCTAAGCTAGCACGAACAGATTTAGTGTTTATGGTACGCCAAGTTTTTGTGTCATCAGCAATCAATAGAGAGGAAAGTAAAAGAAGTAAAATAACTAATAAGGGACAAGGAAGGAAGCGGACATAGAAAGCAGCTAATGAGTACTAAACTTACTAAACTTAGGTTGACAGCCGGGGAAGACAAATATTACGAGTGCTCAATGGCACCAATAAGTTAGACACGACTTCAACCATCAAAGGGAGCTACTCCACAAGGCAGAACTTACTGAACAGAAAACTGATTCAAAAGATCAAATACATGGGTGAAATTGATGTATACGACGACAACTCTGATGCACTGGTCAGTCGTGTTCGAACAGTGATCAGTGGTTAACAGCAGAATCGCGGCACAAGATCGTTCACTGCAGAAACCAGGCTTTACATTAGAATGAAAATCTCATTCGAACAAACAGTTATGAAGCGAGTGGTAGATAACCACTCCAACAACTTTAAAGAGGGTCACCTGCGTGGCGGCGATCAGCAGGTTGATTTCGTCTGTCTCTATCAAAAAAGATATGATTGCTACGCGTTTCCCGCTAACATGTGCCAATCCTGTGGAAACAGACAAAAACCACAGGGTTTATAGTAGAATATCAACAAAGTTCGAAGTGTATTTTTCAAAAAGGCTGAAAATTGGCAGTTGTTTAGCAGATTACGCTTTTTACAGCGCATTTCAAAGATTACTACAACAAACAGAAATGCAAGGAAGATGATTACAAGTATCATTTAGAAAAGTCACATCGCAGGCTTACAATAAATCTAAATACGTATACACAAGTGCATGAGCGACCATGAACCCAACCAGAAGGTACTGCGACTTAATTCGCGGCTAACCACAACAGTGACAACCAATGTTCCAAAACAGTGTCACCGAAATAAAACGAAACAATAGGAAGGCTAACAAAAGTGTTGATTCAAGCATGTTGTTGAGTGCGATACGCTACCTCATTGGATAGGGTTCTCGAAAAGGGAATTTAAAGAGTGTGGAACTCTCAACAATAACTACCTATTTTACTCAGTCATCATCATCATAGCAGGCAAGAGCCTGGTCAGAAGATACTGTGCCTCAGACCGCCGCTCATCTCAATAGTAACTGGAATACCCTGAGAGAAAGTTAATAAAAAGGTTGAAAGTTGATAGAGGAAGACTGAGTGGAGGAACTAGAAATGGTGTGGATGCGGGTACGCCTTTGATTGCGATACACCGCCAGTTCGGATAATGGAACAGTCACGGTCAACATACTCCGTGATCATGTCGTTACATAACCACATTGTGGTTTTATCCAAACGTTGACCGACTCAGTGAATAATTTCTGGCGCGGCAGGCCTTGGGATGACAAAAAGGAGTGCAAAGACCAACCGCGGTAGACTTTGTATTTGTACTACTTGACCAACTGATCATGCATCCGAAGCCTTTAGAACTGAGCGTAGACAAAAACCGGTCTGTGGCTTAAGCAGTCATCCCGCTTGAGATTAGCCCAGTGAAGCAAACAACAAGGGTCAAACACCGCAAGTCTATTCAAATCTTCATCATAAAAATGCTACGCTTCTAAACCATTGAGCAAAGTGAAGAACTGTCGATAACAAAGAAGATGACGGACGACTGTAACACACACTTTCACCACCATCCTTGGTACCTCCAAAGAAATACTGCGAAGTGATAAGACAGTGGTAACTACACTGTCAAGGAGCCTGTCAGCAATAAATAATGGAAACGCTTCAACAGCTAAGCAGTAAGAGAGCGTGAAAAACATTTCGTACAAACATGCCTAGCCATAAGAATTATTCGGCATATCCAGCACGACTTTGAAAGAGAAACTAAATGCGATAATGTCAAACGTATGCACGATGTAGGTCAGTTTAAGAAGCTACAAGTTAAGACCATTGGGTTCCTTGGGCACTGCAAGCTAAAGTACCCGCTACCTGAATAGCTCGTGAGATTTGGATTCAGCAGATATTGGAATCTTCGGGGTGAGAATTGCTCAGCTTGCTTTCTAGGCTAGTTTAACACTCGTGCCTTACCGACAGCACAGCCAGTTTCTTAACAGCCAGCTGTTGTTGTAGGTGGGGTCGTTGCTCAGCGAAAGTAAGAAAATAAACGGCAACGAACCAATGCATGATCTGAATCCAAATATGTGCTCCAATAAGAACAACAGCCCTGAATGGAACACCGCTTTCCATTAATAGTAGCTATATGGTCAACGTGAGACCAGGTCTGATTCGGAGAAGGAAGCACCCAGTGTACCAATGACGCGCACGACGTCTAAAACAAGTGCTGGCTAAAAATCGTTTATACTTAGCACACAGTTACAACAGCTGCTCGCCATTATCCGGGCGAGTTGATGCTATCCCAAACTGCCACCTAAACGAGATTCGACTTTATCAAACCGGCCGACCGGGGCGCCCATATCTCCGGCCACAGCGATCACATCAGAATAACGTGTCGACCGAAGGAAAGTGACCGAATCTGAGTAAAGGGTGTTTTTGAGATCAGCGCCACTAAAGTTAGCTGGATCATAAACAGATGCAATAAAGGGATTTCAGAAGGTTTTGCGTCTAAAACTGACCATAGCAGGACTTTCTAGGCGGACGGTACAGAGTTTACAAAGTTTTGAAAAAAGGGTTACATCATTATAGGAAGGAGCTATAACAGAATGCAATGGAATATCGTGTTTACTATAAAATGATAGCCATCTAGATAGCCCTCAACAGACTTGCGAAGATGGTATACGTCTACTTTAGGTCAATAGACTTGGACTCGACCTCAGGAACTGAGCATGACTGACTAACCACGCGTTACGACCATGTGACTAGCCTGACCTGAATATAAACGAGACTTTCTGCACACTACCACTCGTTCCACACCTCCCGTCGAACGGCTGACGCCGTAAAACACTTTGGCCCCGCGTATCGCCGTTCGTCTAAAGCTCAAATTTACTTCAAACGCAGTGTTTTAGAGTAATTCCTCCGACGAGGCCATTCTCACTGCCTTGGTTAGTATCTTGTTTACACAGCGTTTCTCTTATCTTCTTACCAATCAAACGCACTCAAATTGAGTGGAGCATCTAAATTTCACGAGGACTTCGACACTGAATTTTCAAAACCCCCGACAGTGGCGAACAGTGAGAAAGACTGGACACAACATATCAAACAACCAACAAGGCATCGTCCAAGACAGACGCCCTCCCTTCTTTGATCTAGTTATCGCGAATGAAGTTTACTTGTTGGATATCCAGTAAACCACTACTGAGACACAACAACCGTATACTATTAGCTTTCTGGTTTACTTGTTACTGGACCCAAAGGGTTACAACACGACCCTAAGCATTTTCTCCTACATAACCTGTTCACCTTCTCGGCCGGCCTCGTGTAACTAATGTTAGTTTTCACGGATAGCGTGACAAAGGCCAAAAATAGTGGCCACGTCTCATATGCCGTCTTCATTGATTTTTCCAAAGCCCTCGACGGTGTCTCACACCTTCTTCTTGTAAATAAACCGAAAGCCTACGACATCTAAGGGGAGATTCTGTGTTGGACCACGTCTTCCCACAACAGAACTTTTGGAATAAAAACCGGAACTTACCTATTTTCTCTTTTCCCACTCACCGCTGGAGTATCTTAAGAATCAATGGTTGGTCCTCCACCATTTCTGATATAAACAATCATCCAGACTTCATTTCTATCAACGCTTTTCTCTACGCCGACTAAAAAAACTGGAACGCACGGGATCCAAGCGCATCACAAACTGACTCTGATCATTTTAAATGTTGATGAGATGACCAGAGTCTCCCTCAAAAAGACAGCAAACGTGCATATATATAACTCGGAGGAGACTGGTAACCTATTCGTGATACACAATGCACAGAATGCAATAAATAGCTCGAAAGGTGATGTTGGAAAAAGACCTAAGAAGCTGGCTGGTATCTGGTTTATCCTGCTCTTATCGTCACCAGATGGTCGCAAAAAAATGAAATTGGAACTCTCAGGGTTATAAAAAGAGCCTTTTTGCATAGACAGGAATGTAGGACGAAATAATTTATTTGTCATCTACGTTTGAGTGTTGATTGTTACCTGCACCCTTTTTGTTGCAAACCTTTACATGAACTTAAAAAATTGTTTGAATGGATAGGGATACTGATAGATGCATCGTACACTCGAACCCACGATTCACACTGCGTGCTTTCCGCCCTGTTGTATTACCGTTTCGTCTTATCGCTCGCATGTCATTTCCGTGTATCGGCAATGTACACTTTGTTTCATTACTGCGTTGGTCTCGAGCGGTCACCTCGAGTCACTTGACTCTATACAGGTTTTACGGGGTCTATATAAGACTACTGCTTCAGTATGCCAATCAAGTCCTTTTCGCCGGTCACTGATAAACAAGAGGCGCCCATCACAAATGCTCTGTTTGTTGCTGCTGCACATTCCCCCACAGACTGTAGTCCAAACGCAGTCAAAAATGATTCCTACAATCAGCTCACTA
Organism: Paragonimus heterotremus; assembly: GCA_013368495.1. Taxonomy (NCBI): domain Eukaryota; kingdom Metazoa; phylum Platyhelminthes; class Trematoda; order Plagiorchiida; family Troglotrematidae; genus Paragonimus; species Paragonimus heterotremus. The sequence goes on along the minus strand of LUCH01000875.1, from coordinate 43,332 downwards.
ACATTCTACACACCGTGCGGCATACGGACTTTTGAGTAGTGGCAGGTTAAACGGTGACGCGCGTGGTCTAGGTGACCCGCATTCTTGCGGTATTCGTCGAACAGACAACGGTGAACTTTGTTGCAGCTCAGTGCTGACAACGTTCTGTTTCTGGCAAGTACTAATTTTCGACGTTCTGAAGGTCACCGTCCCACCTGGCGACCTTCATCGTCAAGCCAACCGTCGACAGACTGACCATATAGCCGTCAGCTATCGGCGACGTGGCTGCTTCCAAGAGTGTAATTCAACCTGGAGCATCTGCGTGGATTCCGATCACGCACTGTTACGTGTCAAGTTCGCTTTGCATTTTGGTAGGAGACCACTACGCCGTCAACCACGAATTGACGTATCTAAACTGCTAAGGATATAAGCATTTTACGCTTACCAGTGTGCGTCCGCCTTCAGTCTAGGATCCCGTTCACCAAACAACAATGAATCACGTTGGGGACATATATGGCATGCTTTGTACAGGCGCGGTACTGCCGTTTTGTTGTTAACCGCTAGGTCTCTATGCAACCATTCGAACTTCTTGATGCCCGCCAGCATATTCCGTCAAGCAGTGAGTATAACTCCGCCCGCAAGGCTGCTCGTCTGCAGTTCCAGAAGTAACTATGAAAGGATCGCAAGGTGCGGTGGACACAACGCGCTATCGTGATGGATCAAGTCGTTGTTATCGAGAGCTCTCAGAGGCTTTTCCAACTCATCCGATCAACTGGTAGCAGGAAGCCAGATGTGAACGAGGTAATTTCCGAAGCCAATAGTGAGCTGATTCATAACATGTCTTATAATATTTTGCAGTATTTGCTTTATCCTTGAACTGGTGATCTATTTGCGTTTTCTACTTCAGCTGTCATACGCCAATCGTTAGACGAATAAAACCTACCATACAGGCCTCTTACTCTTCTGCTTCCGACGCGGGACCGTTGGCTTGTACTGCCGAATCTGATTGTCCACAACAATCTGCAACGATGCTCAGAACGCTGGGCTGAACACTCCCAACAGTAGTTCAATTGACCAATCACGCCACTGACTCCATCTTCGGGCTCTGCCTGTTCTCAATGACCTTTTGACGTTTCTTTGCCCTCGGAAATAGAAGGCTCTCTTGAAATCAAGTCTCTGAAACGGCTCAGATGAACTTCCTCCTGTAGTCATGTAGACGGAGGTGCAGCCTTAGTTAAAAAATTGGGGACTGTGGTTCAGAAACGGTAGACCAGTGGTGTTCCAAGTGACTGGGGTTTGGCTAGCATCGTTTTTATTCCCAAAAAGCGTTCGTGCACTTCGTGTGAACATCACAGCGGGATTAACCTGATTCTTACTGCATCAAAGCTGCTCGCAGCCATTGTACTTCGTAGACTAAGTGAACCACGCGAAAACATATCTGTGAAGAGAAAGCTGAGTTTCGCTCTGGTAGTGGTTGCGTTGATCAGATCTTCACATTTCAGCAGCTTGAACTTCGTCGTTTACATGAAAGACCAACAGTTATCTTCCTGGACCTCACAGGGACCTTCGATTCGGTTGACAGAGATACATTTTAGAACTGTCTATCGAAGAAGGATGTGCCTGAGAAGTATGTGAACATCCAAAAAGCCGTCTCTTGTCAGACTTCGGGCCTGAATAAAGCTTGTGGCATCGAACCCTCAATAATTAGCAGCAACTTAGATGGAGTGCAACAAAGTTGTCTAGCCTCTTTCTTTCTACTCAGCCTCGTAGTAAACGAAACAGAGTATACAGAGGAGATCGCCCTGAATTGCAAGGGCTTATATAGAGCCTAGTGTATTTTAGACAGATTAGTAGCTTGAGTTCGTCAGTTTGACACGGCTTCTACACCTTTTGAATGCAAGGTGCTAGTGCAAGACTGGCAAGACTTCGCGTACACCCTCGTCTTTGGTAGTGAACAGTTGGAAGTAGTCGGGAAGTTCACGTACCCTGGGAGCTGTATCAATGCGAGTGGAATGTCTGATGGGGTCATAAGTCGTATAGTTAAGGTTCGAATGGCGTTTATTGTCTTACGTCACGTGTGGCATCTGTATGATACCAATCGATCTGTAGGTGGTCGAGTTTACAACACCGCTATAATAAAGGTGGTCCTGTTGTACGGCTCCCCAACCTGGTCCATACGCACGCGGAATGCTCACGAAGTATCCGTTTTCGACCGTCGGTGTTTCCGAAACATTAGCGGTGTGTGGTAAGAACATCGTGTTCGCAATGACGAAGTCCACCGATGTGTTTTCGGAACGGATAGACTCGCTCGACTCTTGAGCATGTTAATCTCGTCTCACAAGCCTCGTTATCTTGACCAGCTCTTGCGAATGTTAATTGGTCGCCTGCCTCATCGTGCCATGTTTGTGAATGTTGGGTTAGGCTGGAAATGTCAGCCTGGTAACCCAGCATGTGATTTGAGTTCGGGGTATGAAGGCACTCACTGTGAAGCTTGTTTCAGTAGGGCGCTTTCGGATTCCTGGCTGGGGTCCGAAAGACAGTGAACACCTTCTGTTGGGGACGTTGTGTGATATGATGAAGAACAGAGGTCAATGACGCTCGTGTTGCGAGTTTTTGTGTGCACCGTTGCGACTTCTTTATCCTTTTAAATTTTTTTCTCTTTATCACTTTAGGCATTACTTTTTTCTCACATTTTGGCAAATCTGCCATTTCCTGTGATTTTTTACGTGTCATATAACTATATATAGCCGGTAGCCCCCAAAAGGGTCACTAATCTGCCGCGTTTTTCTTACGAGTCTCGTCTTGAAGTTCCCGATCTCTATCCACTTTCGAGGACATTACGGTAAATTAGTCCCTGCACACTTCGTTGTTTAGCCTAAGACCCGCGCAGCAATTCTCTACCTCAGAGGCTGATGACAACCAGAGAGGTCACAAGAGGAAGCCCTATAAGCTCCGACTTCTGACTTTCTTTTGGTAATACCTCTTTTCTTACATGGCCGTCAATCACAGGAACGACCGTCTAGTTAACTTGTTTGTTGCTTTTCTAGGAATCACCTCGAGGTGTTATTAGATCTGTTCATACTTATAGCATTGCTAGATGGGTAAGTTACTCCGCTCTTGGGACTTGCTGTAATCCAAAAGAGCGGTTCTACACCCTGTTTTTAATGACTCTTTTAGTCCGCTGGTTGGGAAATAAACAAACAGTTTGGATTTGGGTGACTTGGGCCTCCAGCCCTGAAACTGTGCACAAGCTGGTGAAATCGCTGAAGTATTCCCCTTTTCGTGAGTGGCCATCATTCTAAACCAGACTTACTTTACTTTTTTTGAATCGTTTCAGTCGGATCTATACGAACTTTATTTCATCCATATGCACACCCTTATATCCAAGTGGTATCATCACCAATTTTAATGTTAACACGCCCTCGAATAAGTGTTATTTGGTTGACTGGATAAACAAAGTGGTGAATAGATTCAATAGGTTGCCTGCAGATTTAGGGAGCATTTGACTTTTACACGACCTCCTTCTTGGTCTTACGGAGGAGGACGTCAATAAGGATACCCGTCATCACGTGCCTTATAGCGATGACAGTGTGGGGAATCAGTAGTGTGTTGAAAAAAGAACAGATAAAAAAAAAATAACGTGTGATGAGTCAGGGGTGGGCGCCGATGAGATACTCAAATATAAAAGGGCCAGGTGTGTAGATTCAGAAAGAAGGATAATAAAAGTGGTCCACAGCGATCAGGACTCTAACTGACGGAAGCCTATACGCAAACATGAGGCACACAATGTACTTACGAATCAGTTGGCAGGAAAAAGGAGGGAGTACGAATATATCGAACAAAAATGCCAATATACTTCTCGACAAGCGTACGCGTGTACAGTAAAATACTTTGATGATTTTTAGTCAACTACTTAACAATCAGGCTGGTCACGTGTTGTGCAGCTGGTAAGGCTGAAGAACGACTTGCAATAACGAAGCGGAATTCGAGAATCCTTTTATGAACGCAAGGTCTGTCCTAAGGAAATCCCACCGAGTGATACATTCGGGTTGGTGGAGATTTACTGTGTGAATGAATTGGAACTGAATGATATCATGGTCAAAAAGTCCAAGGGGCACGAAAACCGCTGGATGATTGACAATGTGTAGTTCATTCGTCATGACCCAGTCAAGCTGGAAAGACGTATAACCGTGCCATCATCGGCTCGGCCGATTTACGAGCTCATACCAGCCTAGCTGAAGTACTACGTCATGAAAAGTGGTACAAAGAGTTGCATGCCCCACATTGCAGATTATGGTAGTAAATGCGACATCGTATCTATTGTGATCAATAGTCAAAATTAGTTGATGTGAGTGTACCTGTAACCCACATTACCACCGATTACTTTGTTCGATCTCAATACGGTTGCTGTGCACGATCAGAAATAACTAACGACTCATCATCATGGTAGACAGAGATACAACAGTGGTTCGCATTGATGCTTAACTGCCACACAACAATGAAGGAAAAAGCAAACCCTGCGCAGAGGGAAGAAAAAAGGAGGGAACGGGAAGCGACCTATTAAAAATAGCTTCGTTATATTAAAACATTCAGCATCAAGGTGCCTAGACCTTGCCAACAAACAACCGAGCTACAAGTGAAGGTACGACATCATCAGCTTCCTTACGGCTTTCACTGTCCCTCTCATCAAGTGCACTCACTTCGCAGACAACTCGGCCAGACAACAACATTCACGCCACTGTGTTCGATTAGTCGACATCTCACCCAACGTCTCCAGTCACCGACTCTATGAGTCGCGAGGGTCCTAGCCCGAAAGACGAACTCGACCTACAACAGCCAGCTCCTCCGTGAACGTCTTCATTTCTCTACGCCAGGTTATCATCGCACCTAACACCCGTCGGCCGCAGCGTCAACAAAGAGTGCTCGATGTGGCAGACGACTAGCTAGTATCCTTGGTACATAGTCCAATCATCTAAGTGTGCGTAAATTTAAGAATTGAACAAAAGAATTCGTTTGACAATCAAAATCAGATAGGCGTCTCCTAACCTCCTCGTTGGTGCCACTCAATGCGAGCGATCGAACGCAGACACTGATGGTCAAGCACCTGAAGACGGTTCACGTCTTCTATCCTGAGCGGTCACGTTTTGCTATCGTAAAATAATACAGCCCTCACTGTCGCCTTATATACGCGAGCCTTAAGCCTCAGATAGATACCTCTGTCACCAGAGGTGCCCCAGGTTGGTAAATACTATAGAAACGCGCTTCTATTTCATTTCCTACACTTCCGTCGCCGTTTATGTACTTTCCCAAGTACACACTTAGCTAACAACCTTCAGGACTTCACTACCTAACATTAAATCTGTGTAATCACAGCAGACCTGTGAAACCACGACCTGCATGCTATCCTCCCAAGAGAATACGCCGAGTAATACATCATTCCTTTCAATTTTCAACGTCTAATACATGGGACGTGGATTGTTGAGTCCAACAGTGGGAAAATCCCCAGCTTCTGATGAGACTGCATCCAAAATGCTCCAAGAATGTGCATACGTCTTGCCACGACCATCAGTCACATTGTTTAACCTGTCCTTGAGGGTGAGGAACGCTCCGACTGGGTGAATGACGTACACGATATTCTCTATATTTAAATCAAAAGATGGTGCAGTCCCCCAAAACTACTGTGCAGTGGCACTGTTGTCAGTGATTCTCAAAGTTATAGAAAGCCTGATTGACGACACTCCACGCGAGTTCCCAAAGCGTGTGGGACATGTGCACACAGCTTAACACGGATTTCGTGATACGAGATCATACCAGACAACTCTCACGGAGGCAGTAAATTAAGGGGACGACTACCATGGAAGCTGCCCTATCCACAAACGTCGTTGTCCTTGATTTCCCCAAGGGATTCGATAGATAAATCATGGTAAATTGGTAACCAAGTTTCGAGTAACAGGCTTTGAGAATGCTCCGGTTGAGTAACTTCAGGACAATTTCCGGTTCACTCGTTTGTCGACTGCCGGTCTCTAACCTCCCTAGTTAATTTGCATGCCGGTGCCATAAGAAACTTTCTGTATATTTCGTCGAATAAACACCCGGTCTTTACTCCCAACTGCATTTTTGCATTTCGTGTCTGGTAAATTCGCACCTGAAAAATACGACTCAGTGCGTCGTGCACTAAACCAGCTTTAACGACCTGGAAATCAAACGGAAATATGTAACTTGTTGGGTGGCACTAAGTTGCGAGCGGTAAAAGGATTCTGGTGCAGGGATCATCATCACTAGCGATCTCTTGCAATCTGTCAACTGTAGCGAGTTTGTCCAGACAGCCTGGCACAGATGAACCCCCTTAGCCGCTTGCTGGGTTAGTTCACTCTGGGTACGTTTGGAAGAACGCTTTCCACTTAAAAGCTACTATATACGCCCGTGTTCCTTACTTGATGCGGGATATTAATACGGTATAAATGTAGACTTCTATCATAGTAATATCGCGATAGTACGCGTTTTGTGGTCCAACAGTAGATGTAATGTAGGACCACAAAACGCGGATTATCTCAAAGTCCCTACCTGAATAGATTTATGTTGAACTTGATTAGTCTTGAATACCAGCGGGCCCGTGATATTTCCTACCACTATCACCCATAATGAGTTCCACCCAAAATCGGATGTATCTGTGATCAGGTTGTTAGCTCCTTTATAGAACCAGGACCACCGGGAAGAGCAAGTTCCCAGGTTTGTTGACTAGCGTAAATTTTAGAGCTTGAAATTTCTCATCATTACTACGTGGAAGAACATCAATATACTTACGTGATTAATGGGGATGTTGGCTAGAGTTATGTTATCGGGCTATATGTGCGTAGAAGGTCCTTCTAGCAGCCTTCAAACTGCGCTCCTTTGGCGGCGCCTCAATCTATCCCGAC
>LUCH01000875.1:20076-33021 GCA_013368495.1 Paragonimus heterotremus | reverse complement strand
ATTTCGTCTGGATCGCTACTCCAACACTTAATCCATACTATTCTGTACGCAGCCACATATGTATGGTCGTCTGTTGAATAGTTCACACCTAATATGAATGTGCACCTATAGGCACCTATGGCACCTAGCCATAGAATTGCGTGTTTAACCATAGAAGGAGTGCATTTATAAGCTTGTTTGCTTATCTGTTTATTCCCCGTTGTAGCCCTTGATACAACCAAGAAAGTTGCGGCGTGCAACTACCGCTCTGGTACAGAGATTCATCGTTCGGAGAAACGGAACCATCAAAAAGCCGTGGCTTTCTACTTCCGTTTGTCACCCATTGAACCCATTGAACATTCTAGCGCATGAGGTCAGTTATACCGTTATGGGCACAAAATGAGTGGGTATGGAGTACAATAATAGGCTGGTTAATTTATATTGCGCAAAACGTGTATCGCATTTCATTACGTTCTGGTATGGCCCAGTTTTGCGATGTAATCTACCATAAACTACGCAGCTTTTTTCTTTACAAGTCTTGCTTACACTTCGTGTTGTTATGGAGTGTCGTAGGGATCGTTAGAAAGAGGACAAAGAGCGAAGCAGTAATCCGTTTGTAGCTATCCTAAGTCCATGCACATGGGGTCCGAGTAAACACAATGAACACTCCATGAAATTTTATTAGGGACCATGTAATTTAAGCCTGCGCCATTAATGAGGTGGAAAACCTGGCTTTTAAGTGTTCCGACGCCTGCAAAAAAATATATAACGGGAAACCTATGTAACGATAATAAGAAACGTCCATAATACAAAAATGAAGCAGAGAATGAACTTACAGTAATCGTTCGAGAACCAACTGAACGATGGGCGGACACTTTATGGGAGATTATAAAATTTTTCTGCGATTTCACAGCCACCCTGTTTCAATGGGTTCAATGGGTTGTAAACGGAAGTAGGAAGCTGATTGGTTGATCACTGACAAATAGATTACTGGTTTATGCAATTTCGTTTCCAGCTATTTCAGCAGTTAATACGAAAGTTCGAAGCTGGAGACCCAAGTCACTCTGATGCCATGAGTCTGTTTCATCTGTTTCAAACTATAAAGAACGTCTGTTGATCTGGAAGATAGGCACTATAAAGTAGGCGTAGTACAACACCTCTGGATTGCAAGCACAAAACAGAAAGGAATGAGGTCTAGGGCAACTTCCTGTGAAAAATGAGATCCAAACACCGTGTACGGACGCACCTCACAAGTTCAACTAACAACATCAGAATAAAGATCGTTCTGTGGGTAGTATCTAACTGCAACGCGAACCTTGATTCAAATTTTCTCGCCGTTATTGTCTAAACACTTTATTGCTCAACTGGTGCCCTGCGCATCAAAAAATTGCATTCGATTACTGCCATTCGTTACCGAATAACATACCGAATCGTTACATATTGAAACTTTCGGGTTGCATTGTGTCCGTACCAGTATCTGTTTTTTTATTGTGTCTCGGTTGTTTCTATTGATAACGGCGCGAGTCAGGTCTAGCAGTGCTGAGGTCCAGCTGACTGAATCAGCGAACGTTTGCGGTTGCTATGGATGCAAAATATCCGTGCAAAACGACATACGGCGCCACCAACATCAGAATTAGCATCATTCCAAATGAACTGGCCCCAACGTACACCAGTATAAACAACTTGCTTCTTCTGCTTTAAAGTTTATCTGCATGAGCTGCAGGTATGACGAGAGTCGGAGCGCCGCCTTGTCGTTGAGCCATCAAGCCCGTGCCCCGAAAGGTGAGGCGACGCAGAAAACCTGCGATTGTAAATGCGGAGCTGTTTCTCTTGCCACTATATGTAATTCTGCTCCCTCCATGGGGAATAAGATGGAGGAGTACCAACGAATTCTGTCCGAAATGAAGTTGGAACTTTGGTTTCTAAATTAATACACTGCGCTTGCCCTCCCCGATGATACAGTCATCAAGAGGGCAGCTGCACTGTCAACGGCACATATAGAGCAGGCAGCAGCAAATATGAAAAAGAAAGCTCACAGAGAAAGATTTGTTCTATGGGTCAGCTTTCCAACAACGTTTTCTCCGAGCGAACCAGCTAAGTCAGTCTCAGCTTCTTCATTCTCCCCGGAAGTTACAAATCTCGTACTCTCGAGCAGGCTACGCGCAAAACAAACAGAATGTCGCTCGGCCTTTTGGTAACCTTGCCAGGCATGCTCAGTGCGGAGACATTGGTGGAGAAAACGGTGACTTTGGAATCCGCCAACGTCCACTGAAAGTTGTTTCTTTCGATCGCTCTCAGCAAAAGAGGACGAGGCGCGAACAGCAAATTAAAACCAAGTCACTAATCATGGCTGACCGGAAACTACAAATGCAGACTAAGGTCTGGTTCCTGCTTCAGTATTATCTGCCCAAACTTACGTGCTAGTGGTAGAAAGCGAGGACGCTGTTTCCGTAGTCACCAGCTCAACGGCCGACGCCCCAAGCAAGGGTAAAATTGTTGAAGACTCCGCACAAATGCAGGTTGTCGAGTTACCCACGTCAAAAACCGCCAAGGGGCCCCATATGAAATTCTTTCTTCCAAGAATTCGGAACGATAAGAGGTCTGTTGTGGGTGACGCCTATAAATGAAAAAGCATTTTGTTGGCACGTCCCACAAACTATTCCTATCAGTGGTTCCATAAAACCGCGCACACCCTCTAACTTCAAGTCCTGCATCCAGCAGACGAAGAAGTCGGATTTTTCGTCAGCAAAATTCTCAAACATCCTCCGAAAAAACGGAATTTAACAGATGTATATGGGTCGCAAGTTGCGACATAGAAATTGCTGGTCAAGCGTCCTGTAGGAACTTTGACGTACGCACAAGCAGTGACGTCACCTCCACAGTCTCAAAGGAGGGTCATTAGAACTAGTCGGCAGTACATGCTGAGCCCAACATCACCACTCCCCTCAATCTTAGGCCTTCTTTTCCAAACTCTTCCTCGCACTCTCCTGTCTCTTTACACCGGAGGTCAAGTGGAGCAGTAGTTCTTAAATGCACGTATACAAACTGTCTGAGATTTTTCAATGAGTTACCGGAAATCAGACAGTTGGTTCATGACACACAACCCCACATTTTTGCTCTCACGGAGACCTAGCTTACAGGTGACATCGGTGACAGTGAACTGAGTATCCCCGGGTATTCAGTTTACCGAGCTGACTCCGCTCGAGGGAGAATGGGGGGTTCTGCAATTTTCCTCCAGCATTGTCTCCCAACACCCACGGTTATTGTTGGATTTCATTCCTCTGATAAATGTGATGCTCTCTGGCTTCGATTGGCTTTGCGCGGCTGAGATTCACTGCTAGTGGCGGTTATCTAGCGTTCTCTCTCTTCCGACATCTCTGATGACGATACTCTTCTTATAAAGCTGGACAACTTCCTATGCATACAAAACTTCACTCATCTACTTATAATGAGTGACCTTAATGCACTGGAAATAAACTGGGCATCAGTTCCTCACTAGGAATGTGAAAGCGAATTCTCGAACTCCTTATCGACGCTGATACGACAGAGGGCGTTGACATAGAATGTCGACGCTCGGACGCGGCATCGTTCTGACCAGACCTTCTTTCTGCTCGACCTAGCTATCACTAATGACGGCCACTCGGTAGACAGGGTGATCATCAAGGCACTGCTTGGACACAGTGACAACTCATTACTTATCATTGATCTCATCCGTTACTGGTTACAACAACCAGTAAAAAATGTCCACAGTTAGGAATTTTCATCAGGAAGAGTTTAAAGATCTGAAACTCCTCCTTGACTATGGCTCCGTGGACCAGATTTGTCGTGCACTTCAAAGCGCAATTGAGAGAGCGGAGGACCCACTTGTGCCGCGCAAACTGTGCACTTCCTCTTATCGGCCACCTCTTCCGCGCAGAATACGTCATCTCCATGATGATCATTCCTATTTTTCCAAAAGTATAAGCCTACAGAAACTCGGAGGACTTAAGCGCGTTCCACGCTGTCTGAAGTAGGTGTAGACGGGGAAGCAGTGAGCACACTAAACTCGCACAAGAATAGGTCCAACTCAGAGCATATGCAACGACTGAGAAAGAATAAACCCTCGGTTCTTCCCCTGCGACTGTCTGATGCGGAGACCTCATCGGATTCTCTAGTTGTGGCCGAGTTATTCAGGGAGTACTAGTCGGCAGCCCACAACGTTGCGTCGCCGAATTAATACCCCATTCTCCCGCCGCAGAATTTCCGGCGACCGCTGGTTACCGCAGGGTTTTCAGTGCTAGAACTTGAAGAGCTTTTATCCAAGGTCAGCTTATAAAGTGCAATGGGTGCTGATAAGATCCATCCCAGAATTATCAAAGCAGCTGTTAGTCTAGCAGGACACTTCTATAAGCCGTTTAAAAAGACACTACGGACTGGCATTCTTCCTAGTTCATGGAAGGAGACGACAGTAGAGCCGATATCTAGAACGAGCAGCCGGCATTTTCTGGCTAGCTATCGGTCAGTCGGCACTACCACCATTCCGTGCAAGATAATGGAGCGCTTATTAGAGAGTATCACCCTTGTTCACTTCTTTTCAAACCGTCTTCTTCTTCCACCCAACATGGTTTCTTTTCTAACCGGTCATGCATGACTAATATGTTTATTTTCGTGAATAGTCTGATGGATGCCAGAGACGGTGGCGTCATCTAAGATGCCATCTCCCTCGTCTTCATCAAAGCTTGCGACCGTGTACCACATAACCCCATGAAACACGATGTGGGAGCCTACTTTATTCAAGGAGAGGTTCTTCGCTGGATTGCTTCTTTCATCGACAATGAAACGTTTAGATTCAAACCGGATCAGACCTTTTATCTCCGTCATTTATTTCTGCGGGAGTTCCTCAAGGTTTAGCGTTAGGCCCCTTGTCATTCCCTATCTACATAAATGATTCTCCGCAACCTTTTTTCAGCAACGCCCTTCTATCTGACGGTGATCTAGAAATCTGGAATGCCACTGATCCCAGTGCACTGCAGATTGATCTTGATGCGATTAAGCCTCAGCCAGACAGCTGGGGCTTCCCACCAAATGACAATAAGTGCGCACATATGTCAACAGGTGGAAACTTAAAATATCTTCGTGATTCGCAATGCACTTGGCACAGTAGATATCATGAAGGCCGATCTAAGGAAAGATCTAGGCATTCGGTTGTCGTCTAACTTATCATCTGCGCATCACCATGAGACGCCGGCGAGGAAAGGATTTGCCGCCCATAACAGGATTGAGCGCACTTTCTTCCGCATAAACAGGAGGACGTTTCAAACGCTTTAAGAGGTATATATAAGGCTTCACCTCGAGCGTGCCAATCTGTTCGTGTATATTGGCCTGAAGAAAGACTTGCCAGCTGTTGGGCGCATCCAGCGTGCGGCTACCAAACTGGTCACGGGTCTAAGAAATGTCGCGTACAAGTCTCGACCTAAAATTCTTGATATACACCGATTGAATTTCGACAACACCGCGGTGATTTAATTCTTACACACTTCTTCAGAGTTGGTCCCGTTGAACGGGTCCTTGTTGTGGCGGATAACGAAGGCCAGTGAGAACACAAGAAGAACCTCTTCAAGCCCCGTCCTTTCATACTGGGCTAATTATCTCTGGAACAGCCTTTCTGCTGTGGTCTTTAGTAGCGCTTCCAGCGTTCCCTTCGAAGCGTTTCTTGACGCTTATTTACACAAACTGCATTACGCAAGCAGTGTTGCTTTGCTTCTGGCATTTAGTGCAATCCCCAAGAGCAGTGCTACCTCTTGATTTCAATGGCTGCCTCTCAGAACAACAGGCGCCCGCTTGACGCTGAGCAAGAAAAACCGACTGGACCCGAGAAGTTCGGGCCTCCGTCTCGAACCCGTATACCAGTCGCCTGATCGCTGAAAGCTCTCCTGCTGAAGAATCACATAACCACAATTCCAATATTTATTGAACGTGTACAGTTTCTGACACAACTCAGATAATGCAAACTGGTAGGTCGGGGATTGATGGCGTGGTGACTCTATGCATGTTTACCATTGTTGATAGTGGCCCCACGCTGGCCGTCAGTTCTTCTGTTGAGAGGAGCCAACAACTTCTCCACAGTGAATCACTGTGGCAGTCCATGAGGGTTTCAGTTTGGGCTTACGCAACAGTGGTTACAAAAATTATGTCACAAACCTCCTTCATTTATTGCGCGTACCTCTAAATACAGAACTGCAGCATAGGTCTGGCGATCCACATTGTGCTTCAGAGTATAATGCCGTGGTGTTTGTAGTTCAAGTCACCCAACAACTGCTGTGATTCCGCATGCTAGGCTTGGGCACCAAAATGAATTTTATCAAAGCGAACTAACTTTTGGATGATTATGAATTCCCAAGAGAAGTTATATTTCATGTCTTTCTTCCTGCCAGTAAGTAATAAAACAGAAATTTCGAAAGAAATTTTGGTCGGCAGGCGTGGAGTTCACCGGTGTGATGATTCACGGGCGGAACAAGTTGGAAAAGGCCATTTGGAAGCGAAAAGAGATATTTAAATGTGCAATAAAACATTATAATTCAAATTTCTGAAAAATATACAAAAAGTTTGACCATAATAGTTTAATTGCAACCAGAAAACTCGGCAAATAAGCGTTTCACGAGATTCGCCTTGAAGGTCGTTCAAAAGGCAAAAATGGTCCATTTGGCGCAAATCTTCGATTTTCAAATACTTTATGAAATTTTGAAATCGGGATTTCAGGCAGAGTACTTACAGTACATCAATTGTAAATAAGCGGCGTTAATGAAAAAATTGGAATACATCGAAGAAGTCCCAAAAGTATTGGCGTGGTGATGAAAACTTTTTCAACCATTTTCGCGAAAACAACCCGTTATTGGCGTTAGCTCACTTTTTGAAGTCTTATAAATTCGATCATTGCCATTTTCGAGATAAAATACTTCATCCTATAGCCTGAGAGTGCTTCATTTTGCGGCGTTTCGAAGATATGATCGAAAAGGAAATATACGACCATACTTAGTTTGCTTTGTATTTCAACAAGAACATCAACCCATTTGATAGTGAAACATGTATGACAACATTCCCCAGCTTCTTTTTCTATGCGATGTTTGTATTATTTCGTTTTGGATGCAAGAATTCAGGTAGATACTGGTCGATGAAACGCTGCTCTTCAAAACGGGTGGGAATGACGCCATCATGTGGTTGTTTCCATCTTTGGTGTATATGGATCGGCGAAAGAAAAGGGTATCATGTTGCACTCTATCATCGAGAATCGCCAGAAAAAATTATTATTCTCTCTACTGCATTGTTTCTAACTAGACTGAGGTCGCGTGGCGTTCGTATGGAACAATATACGGAAACAGATGAAATCAAGCTGCCTGTCGATCACCAGAAGGTATACCTGTCAGCCAGTTACACAATGATGCTTAGAACGCCAAGTATCTATCGCGGTGCAGAAAACTTCCGGTCAATATGGCAATCAATGGAATCAAAGATGATGATTACCATGTTCCCAAAACGCTTCCAATACAGATTTTTCATCACTTCTTGCATGTGTTTGCTCTCCGAATCGTCCATGGTTAAGGTGTTTCGGAAAGAGCAGCTACTAGTGTGAACATATACCGCATACTCAGACGCTGATCATAACTTAAGTCAGTCGGGTGGAGCAGTTACTGGTATGAACGTATACTACATACGCAGGCGTTATTCATAGCTTAACTGAGTGAGGATGAACAGTCTATTAATGTTAATCTATAATGCGTACATAGGCGTTCTTCATACCTTAAGTGAATCCCGTTGAAGCATCTACTAGCGTGAGCGCATCCTGTAGTCTGAGGCGTTGTTGATAGCCTAAGTCAATTGGGTGGAGCAGCTATCAGGGTGAACGTATACTGCATATACAGACGTTCTTCATAGCTCAAGTGGATCAGATTGAGGCAGCTACTAGTGTAAACCTATACTGCACAGACGGACGTTGATCATAGTTCATGAGAATCAGGTTGAAGCGGCTACTAATGTGAACGCATACTGCATACTAAGACATTATTTATGGGTCAGGTCAGAGGAATCATCCTTTGAATGGATCAGAAGCAGCAATGCTTGATAATGAATCCAAGTATTTTGTGCTGTATACAACTCTTATGTGGGATATGATTTGGGGAACAGTGTGGCGGGTTGGTTCGCGGAATTTCCCTTTCCAAGTATGACTATGGAGTGGTACTTGGCGAGGAGCCAAGTTCCTCTATTGGCGATAGAATGAAAGTAAATATATATACTGCAACCGGCTTACTGGGACATATCCAATATTTTTTGTTTATACAATTCATTATATTGGGGAACCTTTGAAGTGGGGATCCAAAGGTTGAAGATAGGCAGGCGATAAATTGAACAACCTACGCATAACTACCGATAATCCGTTGATCATTGATTTGACTCCTCTGTGTTTTACGATTCCCTGAACATGAATACTCAATATGGTATGATGCGAATGCCACCTGGACCCATGATACGCTCAAAATCACCCCCGAAGTACATGGGTTATGTTGATGGTTATTCTCCCAATTTGGTCACAGCCCCCCATTGTGTTGTGAGTAATTATTTCGTCTAATAGTTGTAGTGACCGGTGGTCGTGTGGCTCCTCTAAGGATCCCGGCTGCCACCGTGTTTTCCAGCCCGTTTGTTCTGTATGCATGATCCCGTGTACGCTTGCAACAGGAAGCCTGATATGAACTCTGCCACTTTCTTCAGTCGTGCGAATAATTGCATACAGCGAATGCCTGCCCTTTTCTTAACGACTCATCTATTAATTCATTTTTCAAGATCGTTTAACCCTAACCTCTTTGAGCGTTAATTAACGCACTGGAAGGTTCCAGGCACGTTTTGCTTGGCGCGCTTTTGAGCGCTGCCGAGGCGAATCCCGTGCAACCGTTATTTGCGGAAAACTCTGCTTCACTTATGAGTTGTCCATGTTTGCACTTTTATTGAGATAAATGATTTCTCTTTTTGTCGATAAAGTATACTTGCTGGCCGTCTTAGTGGACTTTGCGTTCTGGAGATGCTTCCATCGAAATTTTCATGGTGGAATACATACCTCCGTCTTGCAGAAGCACTCAATTTTGCGTGGTTAGGAAGATATAAATAAATTTGTAATTTCCGACCACATTGCATCTACATTGAGTTCTACACTAAATGTTAAAGTTAGTTCCAATAAAAGTTATGCCGCTACGTTCGTGAGTCAGTTAGCTATTTCAGTTACACTTTCAATCCGTTTCCCTGTCGGTACATCGGGTAGAAAATGGTTGACGAAATTTCATACTTAAAATGGATTGCCCCTGACGTTATCACGTGGTTGTTTCTATTTACTGTCTACATGAGACAGTGCAAATGGGAGTGATTTGTCCCACTCTGTACTTAACGGTCCGCGTACTGTCTGGTTTATTGTTTCCTGAACATGGTTTGGTGTAACTTGTCACTTTTCTTAGCTCGGTTCTCAATTACATTGCGGTTAATGGCCAACTTTGTTACCTGTCATTTATCCGATGTTAACATTGATTCCCACATGTGCCACTTCAGCTACAACCATTCGATCTTCATATCGTGGATGCTGATGATTTCGATAGGTGATGGTTCATGTTTTCGACAGCTGCAGGCTGAACTGGTGGCTATCAGTATTTTTCCATTTCTGCCTGCCCTCATTCCTCATTTAGAATCCCGGACTGCCATCCCAGCAGCTCCATACTTGTCAGATCACGGATCATCAATGCGGCCTGAAGTCAATGATAGGTTAGCGCCGGACAGTGGCACTACTGCTCAAGGGCATACCGTTAATCTGTGCCTGAGAAAACGGCTTGGTGCGCCGTGCACTAAAGGTGTGCGATGATGGAAGTTTCATGTTGACTGCAATTGACTCACCACCTGAATTGGTTGCTAGGGGTTCCGCCCGAAATTAATTCCGTTCACCTTTTCTACGTTCTGCAGGACTTGATTTAGATCCTAGGATGTGCAAACAAGGAAGCTGATTCTTAGCCGGTCAACACAAGCTGATTACAGGTCACGCAGTTGAGTGCCAACGTCATAAACCGAACCAATGTATTTCAAAGGCGTCGTCTTACGTTGGAAGGCGGCTTATCCAGAGCTATGGCTTTTGCGGTCTCACCGAAATGTTCTTCAGTAGAATTGAAGAGGATCAGTTTAATATATCTTGAATGGTCGAAATACAAATTTCGCCTGATTTGTTCCGTGTGTTTCCCATCAATGTTGTTCATAGGGTAAACCAACTGGCCAGGGATACTACTGGTGTGAACGCATTCTGCATACTTAGGTGTTGTCCATAGCTTAAGTCAACCGGATGGAGTGGCAACTAATGTGAACGTGCAGTACATATGTGAGGTTGCACAATCACATAGGTTTCGCAATTCCGTGATCCGTTCGAACGCTAGCGATGTCATTTTCTTGATGAATCAGAATAACTAAAGCGTGAAATAATAAACCGAAGTATATTATTTCACTTGCAACACTTCCGTGTGAGAAGAGGAGAATAATAGTTTGCCATTTACGTTTCCAGAATTTCGTTTCCGTCACGTGATCTGAGGTGGTGACTGTAACTAACGTTCGTTCGATCTCGATATGGCACGAAAGCTCTTCTTAGGGAACCGAGTTTCCGGGATTCATGAGGTTCATTTAGTGGTTTATTGTCCAGCGTTCTTTGTGGGCTATTTCGCTCAGAGCTGCGTAAGTCCTCCACTCGTCCGTTGCTCCAATGATGTGAGGCTGAAAGTGAAAGATACAAGCAAAGTAACCGGCTTACTGGGGCATGTCTTTGGATGAAGGGCGATAAGACGACCGTGTCTCGTCCGTTTTTGGAACAAACCACTTCGAACGCTTCCAGAGTTTCTCCTTCTATGATGTCAGTTACCTAAACTTTTGCGAATTGACATCCACGATGGTACCGTTTTTCGTGGACAATGACTCATCTATTCCAATGACGGAATGAGTTCCATCCTTACACTGCATCCCACATCATCGTTCCTTAAACGTATTATGCAAGTTTTTAATGATAGATTGGGACAAATCGCTCCCATTTGCACTGTCTCATGTAGACAGTAAATAGAAACAACCACGTGATAACGTCAGGGGCAATCCATTTTAAGTATGAAATTTCGTCAACCATTTTCTACCCGATGTACCGACAGGGAAACGGATTGAAAGTGTAACTGAAATAGCTAGCTGACTCACGAACGTAGCGGCATAACTTTTATTGGAACTAACTTTAACATTCAGTGTAGAACTCAATGTAGATGCAATGTGGTCGGAAATTACAAATTTATTTATATCTTCCTAACCACGCAAAATTGAGTGCTTCTGCAAGACGGAGGTATGTATTCCACCATGAAAATTTCGATGGAAGCATCTCCAGAACGCAAAGTCCACTAAGACGGCCAGCAAGTATACTTTATCGACAAAAAGAGAAATCATTTATCTCAATAAAAGTGCAAACATGGACAACTCATAAGTGAAGCAGAGTTTTCCGCAAATAACGGTTGCACGGGATTCGCCTCGGCAGCGCTCAAAAGCGCGCCAAGCAAAACGTGCCTGGAACCTTCCAGTGCGTTAATTAACGCTCAAAGAGGTTAGGGTTAAACGATCTTGAAAAATGAATTAATAGATGAGTCGTTAAGAAAAGGGCAGGCATTCGCTGTATGCAATTATTCGCACGACTGAAGAAAGTGGCAGAGTTCATATCAGGCTTCCTGTTGCAAGCGTACACGGGATCATGCATACAGAACAAACGGGCTGGAAAACACGGTGGCAGCCGGGATCCTTAGAGGAGCCACACGACCACCGGTCACTACAACTATTAGACGAAATAATTACTCACAACACAATGGGGGGCTGTGACCAAATTGGGAGAATAACCATCAACATAACCCATGTACTTCGGGGGTGATTTTGAGCGTATCATGGGTCCAGGTGGCATTCGCATCATACCATATTGAGTATTCATGTTCAGGGAATCGTAAAACACAGAGGAGTCAAATCAATGATCAACGGATTATCGGTAGTTATGCGTAGGTTGTTCAATTTATCGCCTGCCTATCTTCAACCTTTGGATCCCCACTTCAAAGGTTCCCCAATATAATGAATTGTATAAACAAAAAATATTGGATATGTCCCAGTAAGCCGGTTGCAGTATATATATTTACTTTCATTCTATCGCCAATAGAGGAACTTGGCTCCTCGCCAAGTACCACTCCATAGTCATACTTGGAAAGGGAAATTCCGCGAACCAACCCGCCACACTGTTCCCCAAATCATATCCCACATAAGAGTTGTATACAGCACAAAATACTTGGATTCATTATCAAGCATTGCTGCTTCTGATCCATTCAAAGGATGATTCCTCTGACCTGACCCATAAATAATGTCTTAGTATGCAGTATGCGTTCACATTAGTAGCCGCTTCAACCTGATTCTCATGAACTATGATCAACGTCCGTCTGTGCAGTATAGGTTTACACTAGTAGCTGCCTCAATCTGATCCACTTGAGCTATGAAGAACGTCTGTATATGCAGTATACGTTCACCCTGATAGCTGCTCCACCCAATTGACTTAGGCTATCAACAACGCCTCAGACTACAGGATGCGCTCACGCTAGTAGATGCTTCAACGGGATTCACTTAAGGTATGAAGAACGCCTATGTACGCATTATAGATTAACATTAATAGACTGTTCATCCTCACTCAGTTAAGCTATGAATAACGCCTGCGTATGTAGTATACGTTCATACCAGTAACTGCTCCACCCGACTGACTTAAGTTATGATCAGCGTCTGAGTATGCGGTATATGTTCACACTAGTAGCTGCTCTTTCCGAACCACCTTAACCATGGACGATTCGGAGAGCAAACACATGCAAGAAGTGATGAAAAATCTGTATTGGAAGCGTTTTGGGAACATGGTAATCATCATCT
>LUCH01000874.1:77396-164002 GCA_013368495.1 Paragonimus heterotremus | reverse complement strand
GGTAACATACTACTCATGAGTAGTATACTACTCACACCGAAACTGCCTGTCACACAACACAGCCAACATTGTGCCTGCAATCATATCGTTTCCAGCTTCCTCGTTCGAGCTTGCTTTATCGATTTTTAACCTGTTTCGTAATCTTTTTTTCCTAAGATGTTTCACATCGTTGCTGAGATGACGGGCGAACCCAGACACAGAACCTTCTGGTTAGAATCGAGGTCGTTGTGATGATGATGATGATAATAATAATAATAATAATAATAATAATAATAATAATGAAGTAATCATAAGAAAGTTGTGCAAAACAAGTCCATTGTCGTTTTATACTGTTCGCGCTAATCAATGCACAAGTGCATTGATTTGGTTCGTTAAGTAAACAGGTTTTAGTTTCAGAGAGATTGTTGTAATTATCACACAAAACGCAAATAAAAAGTGACGTAGACACATCAAAGAAAAGAGCCAATAGTGCACGGAGAGATGCTGCTTTTGTACTATTATGTGTTCATCGTATTCGCTTTATCCATACAACGCATTAAAGTGAACAAATCTGACAACATCACTCGAAGTAGATACGATTTGAGTAAATGAAAACTCATGCACTTGGAAGTATTTTCAGATTGACCGAGACAAACCACCCCATACTGTGTGCACCTGATTCAAACCATGTTTATATTCCCATAACTTGGACCCATACAGATGTAATTTGGGGCATTCACACAGTGAGCTACTGGAATAGGATAATTTGAATAGCAGCTTATCTTATGGATTCAGGTCACATGATCCCATCACCCGTAAAAATGTGACCAGTGTAAACACAAACAAAACGTAACTGAAACGTGTAGATCGATCCGGATCCTGTGCCGTAAGTAATCAGCTTGCTGTCATTCAATAAATTACGAATTTGTTTACCACAATGTCATTCTGTGAGTATCTGTGTGTTAGTCTAACTAATCGATGTCCTCTCATTCTGTCGGATAGTACTGATGTCTATACTACAGCCTGTACTGACCAACCTCAGAAACTCATCTAGGTTTTCTAAGACACCGACTCATACGTTGGCAGAAACCTTCAGTTTTCCTCAGAAAACTTCTTCCTCAGGGCTATGATTTTGGATAATCAAGATGGACTAATATTTATCAAACACTACCAAGGTATTCTTCAACTCCTTTGACCTTCCTGACCTTAAATTCACCAACTTCCCCCGTTCTGCAGTGGTCTTGATTACAGTTTTAATATTTGTCTAGTTCCAGAATTTTGGTAGGTTACTGTGGATCTTGTATAAATGCGTGTATTGTTTGTCCTCTGAGGTAAAGGCTTTCAGTTAGAAGAGGTCGATCTTTGCCGCTAGTCTGTTCAACTTACTTGAAATTGGTCAGCGAGAGCAGATAAGTCATTATTTCGGACAGAGGTTTGTCGTTTGCATAGATGAAGGTGAGAAATCTTAGTTCCATCGAAACACACCTTTTCCTAGCTGGCATCACGTATTTTCTTGCGTCATAACAAGTTTAACAGTGTGTCACCGATAATGTCAATCATCTAATCATGTTTTTGTTAGTTCGCGTCTCAGACTATCACAAGTTTTCATCTGTCTAAAAACGGTGTGGATGATAAGTTTTATGTTGCTGGCTGAACGTCAAGAAAGAAAACGGTCAATAACATGTGAATACTCCACTACACAAGTACAAGTACTAGCAAATGATTTGAAAACGTTGCCAGTTTCATTACGTACACCACTGTGAAATATGGAGTACTAGAATTTGATAAGGTATATCGATAAACAAACGGTCGCCTCATGATGAATAAAATTTCTAATATATCAAACAGAGATTACGCCATGACAAACTGAGTTTTTCGGTATAAGCTAATACGTGGCTGCGTAGAGGACTATTTATAATACTTGTGAGTAGCAAGTCGAATAAGCGGGTATATAAAGAACTTTCCTGCTAAATCACGCGGGTAGTAAAACTGCTGATTACTTCAGGTGCTGAATAACATGAAGGGCTGTCTGAGTCTGAAATAATTACCCTTCTGAATGCTGCTTAATTGGAGAAGAACCAAGACAAGCGTTGCACGAAAATCAGCGTTTTTGTTCACGACAGTTAATTCTTAAGTAGTACGCTACAGTTTATCTTACGATCTCTTTTCGACAGAAGTGGTCTTGTGAGCACCACGGTCAAACGCTTTTACCCGTAGTAAACATTGCATCGTTCCCACTGTCTGTAGGAGCAGAAACAATAAAAAAATTTCAATTGATGTTGATGAAGCTATATGGGGCGATTTATGCGTGATGGGTTTCTCCTAGTCTGAATTAACAATCACGGTGGGCTGTGAACTTTTCACAACCAAATGCAAACCGTAAAAATGAAACATTTGATGTTTATCATTGTTATACTCTCTGGCCAAAGGAGAGTGAAAACAGGTATTTTAATTACATAGGGTGGGTTTGTGTATGATGGCAACAACTTCACCTCAGTCAGCAAGTAGCCTATTTTTTATAACGGTACAAATCCGTTACTTTCATTTAACGTCCAGTCTGGCTTAAAGAGCTTTTTGTTGATGAGGTATTTGTGAACTGGTAACTGACTATCATGAACAATGTTAAAAACAGTACTCAATCACGCCAGTTTTCAAAGTGGTGCAATGTGTGCTCTATGGAGACATCTAGGAACAACGAACTCCAGAAGACAAGCTGTTCTAATGCCGCCAAAAGGAAAGCGACAAACAAGCACAACTTTAATGACTTATTGTTTCATGGTTACAGTCCACGAAAAAACAATCTTTCGCCCCTTCTGTACAATGTCACTTCTCGAAACCTTATTGGACTCAACGTTCCATGACCCCCTT
Source organism: Paragonimus heterotremus (assembly GCA_013368495.1). NCBI lineage: Eukaryota > Metazoa > Platyhelminthes > Trematoda > Plagiorchiida > Troglotrematidae > Paragonimus > Paragonimus heterotremus. Next base: position 161,155 of record LUCH01000874.1, on the reverse strand, counting down.
TAACCAGCCAGCACAATCGGCAGTTGACTTTTTCAACAAATTTCCAGGATGTTTACGATGGTTGTGTTTATGAGTTTGTACACAAGACTAGCAAAATGTTTGATGGTAGTAATGAAGTAAGAAATGGTTACCAATTTGGAACAAGCATAATGGTTAACAGTAGGATAACATTTATTTAATCAAATTGATCGCTCATAGTTATACACTCAGAAGTTGTAAGATTCGTTCAGTCCGTGTTGGAAACACCAGTAAACATGACAAATCTTTTACTTGCTCTTGCAATCCTCAAGGATTGGTAAAATATTATTGGTTACTGGTACCAAACCGATGATAAATATCGTGCGTAGAACTACGATCTTCTAAAGAGAATAAACCGCTGCGACATGAAGTGATCATGTAGGATTCCGAGGTAAAGTGACGTTTCCATAAATGACACGGATGAAACAACGTTTAAATCAAGCGATGTTCAGAATGGTTATTCGCAATGAATCGATCAGTGTAAACATTTGATCTCAGAAACCAACAGCAAAGTGAAGGACAGTCTTTGCAAGTTTGCGACCGCATATCAACACTACCCGCATCAGGGGATCGTATCCATAACCAAGGACTGCGTATTACAGCCAGTGTAGCACAAATTTATCAAGCCACCTGGTCACCAATATTGTGTTTACCGAGGTGTACGTGTGAGACTTTTCCTGAATCATTGGTATAACTTTCTTCGTAGTTTGAAGTAGATCAGGTTGATAACTGCTCAGTGCAACGCTTCGAGTAGTTGGGATTTTCATCAGGCGTTTGAAACCATCTCAGACAAATTTAGCCTAGTTAGCCTGTTATTTGTCTTCTAATCTACTAACCAAGTGAAGTTGTGAGCATAACTTCTCCAATATGCATTGATGATTCTGCAAACTATGAAGTAAGCCTTGCTGTTGTCGGACTGTACACAGACAAATCTACCTGTAGTACAAAAATGAAATGACGTCAGTAGTATCACCGACGACCTCGCGATAGTCTTCATTGAAGTGATTCATTGAAACGTTAAAATAATGTTCAATCAGTATAAACATTCCACAGAAACACGTGTCAGTTCAAATCACATTCTCAACAGCGTGCAATTTGTGAAAGTTATCAGTCTACGTATTAATGTGTGGATATGAATGCCTCGTTTCAGTTCCAATGAATGTCATTCTCTCCTTTAGAGCTAATACGTTCAAAGGTTCATCTGTTTTGTGAAATCTTCCAATCCATTTTGTATATATTCACAACGTGTTATTATTGTAAAGCAGCGTTAGGTAGTTTCTGAGGATGCGTATATATCGTATACCAAGTCCTTTACACTGTTAAGCTCAACATTGGGTATAGATAGCACATTGACTGTAGCTTATGTTTAAGTGGTTTAAAACGAGTCCTGCTGAGAGCATTTACTAATGTTTTCACCTTAATCTGACAATTCTAATAAACAGTTAGTTGGATGGTACACATCTAACAAAATGTATACATCGTAGAGGAACGTGGTTCATTTTGTTGATTCACCCTTCTTACTGTGGCCTCTTTTCACAAATGACGAACGTACCAGATTGCCATTCAACAGTATGTAGTAACTTTAGCCTTGAGAAAGCCTCGTAGTGCTGAATTCGATTTTGTGACTGTCACTATCAAACAGATCGTGACTGAAAACAGTCGTCGCATACCCATTTAAAAACGATAGACTATCGAATACCCATTTTACAACAGGACTAAATTACTACTGATGGTTAGTCGATGATCTGGTTGGTTTAAAGTTAAATATCAAACAAATGTAATTGCAACCTTTGCATTCAGACAGACTTTCCAGCAATTCAGTTTATAAAACAAGCACCAAACTCACGTTTCACTCTTGTTAGAACTCGTCAGTAGTACATACACTTGTCACGGCCGAGAAAAGAGCTGCGGCCAGGTTTTCAGGAGATAACCGTGTTCATTGCACCATTGACTTCAAACTAAGCATGACCGGATAAGCATATCTGATTGCTCAACCACTTTTTCTTGTGAGTAATTGTCCGGTTGCCTGGTCGTCTCGATAAGAGACTTGGTTACTTCTCCTCACTCCAGTCGATAACCCAGGGATTAGAACTTCTGAAACAGGCCGAAATCTCTGATCTCATTAAACTTGCTGAACTGGGAAGTCTACCTGAATGTGAAGGCTACGATCAAATGCGGGTGACTGAACTATGGCCACAAACGTTTCCCATTTTGTGCTCTTCGGCGCTTTCATAAAATACAAGGAGCATACGCCTACGTATTATCTAGTATTTACGTGTACATGCATTGACAGTCTGTGCGTTCCTGTGAATTCATTTTAAATTCTAATTTTAGCCACAATGCTTTTCAGGATGTGTCTGCTTTAACAGTATGAATACAGCGAAAGATAACCAGCGGACGTACTCATTGAACAAAGATAGAAATGTCGAATTAATGCATACCAACACTTGAATGAATCCAGTAGCCCTCCACATCGATGGTAATCTGTAGTGCGAAGTCCCCAGTTCAGCGGATCCATCTCCAAACTTTATTCAACTGACAAGTTCAAGGCCATATTCGTTCGTAAAGATGTAGTCGCTAGGGCAACAGGGGCATCATTTGCACACGAACTCAGAAGGATGACCGCACTTTCAAAATAGGGACTATGACTCAAGCAGTGGAAACCCCCTTAGTTTGCACTTGTGAAAATAAAATGCCCACGTGATTTATCCACAAACGCAGTTGGGTAGAACGTGAACGGGGTGTAGGTATATACATCCAGCAGACTAACCCTCTTTCAAAAGTCTTTACTAATGCTGAATTTCAACTGACCTGGAGTCATTACAGCAACGTTTTCAGGTTGTTCCGCTTAATTCCCAGTATAGATACACCACTTTTGATAAGTGCTGGCCATGTATGTAGTCATAGTGTCTTATTCGATGTTGCACTTCATTTGTCAGGTGGCCAGACTCACCACTGTAATATTCAGTGAGGCGTGATTGTGTTGTTGAACCAAAGAGTAGATGGTCTTGAAGAAGGTGGTAGATGGGCTGAGGACTCATGATTTTTTTCCGGAAAGTTTGGAAGAGGCATACACACACTGAGGTTTGAAATATGGCAATGACATGGACTTAACCATGATGCAGACTGCTGGTAGATCAGCCGATGCAAGAAGGCTGGTAGAAATGAGTTGACTTTTCTCGGTCACATCAGCAGTGGTTCGAACCAAAAGCGGTCACTACATATATACTTACACCTAATGCTATTCAACCAGAGTGGCCAGATATTTAAAGCTGACAAGGCACAGCTCTTCAATGCACCATTGCACGACTGCTCATGTAGTCTCATTATACCGACTGGCAACCACTATCTAAGCAATGACGTGACCACACGTGCATACAGCGTACTGGAAGTCGTAGTAACCGAATTATTCCCCGGTTCACAAAACCACAAACGTTCTTCCTAACAAAGGTTGATACTTACACTGACCTCAGAATGCATAAATTCGTAGTATATGGATAACCAACATCGTGCATACAGCAGAGATTACATTTATCGTCAACAAGGGTGGACCACATTACCCGCGGTTTAACGAAATTTCGAAATAACTCGTCGGTTTTGTCGCATTTTTGAATTTATCACTAAACGTTTTTCGAGATAAGTTGTTCAAACAACTAAGCGGTTAAAGTGTTTTAAGAACCACTTAAAAGCCGGTGACTCATGAATCACCAGTGGTGAGGGAAGGTTATCTAGTTAAAAAGATTACCTAGTGTCGCCAAAAAGCAAGAAGGGCGTAGACGTGTTTGATTTTTTAGCGAGGTGAAGATAAGGAACCTATCTCTGAGATCAGGAGGTCATCGGCAGAAACATGTCAATATTATTCCTTCCGTTTTTCCAGAAGTATTATGTATACCGGATTTGAATTCCATTCGCTCAAAGTTCACTGTGTCTTATAAGTTAAAGCTCAGCAGCTGTTTGCCATTTTTATGGCCAGATGTTGAGGTGGAGTGTCACAACGGTCTGTTTATCGTAAGCGAACGTAAACAGAGCAATATTTGCATTTCTATAGCTTTACAGTGATGGCAGATATACGAAGGTTGATGCGAACTTTGTTTGACGCAGCAAAAAAGGTGTGCCTAGCAGGCGGACTAGAGGAAGAGGAAAGGCTTATTAAAAGGATACGAATACACAACAATTATCTAAAAACTTCCTGAATGTCCAAAATAAGAAGAAAGCATCAGAAACGACAAGCTTCGATGGGGAAAAAATACACTTCTACAAATCCAAGTGAAAGGTGACCTTCTGACCAACAGCAAAGGACGCGAACTGACATCCGCATTGCAGCGTTCCCTTGCAGCTACCTGACTGTGCGTCCTGTCAGTTACCAGAGTTTAGTTTTCAACAGCGGTGATAAACACAACCGACCATTCCGCCTCCCACGCACCATATTACTTCAACTGCAGTCCCAGTGACTTCTGCGTAGGCGGAAAAGATACGTGCTTGCACGAACGTACTGGGATCGTATTCCTGATGGGTTATCAAATGTACTGTCAAGAAACTGTTTGATGACTCTAACTTGCTCAAAAAACCCGTCTTCATAAACACACATCCTAGTAACCCACCACCCATATGACCCAATCAAATCATCAAAACTTTGACTACATAAACATAGCAAGCGACTAGCAAACCAATGCTACTAAGACAACATCGGTCAGTGTTATGTACACAGAAGTCGGTGACGCAATTAATCTCCTTGTCATAAGATTTAATGCGTATGAATGAATTAAAACCTGAAACTTTTAAATCCATTCATACATTAGTTGCTGCTGTGTTTGGTTTGTTTGAAACTGTCTGATTTCACAGAAATCCAAATATCAACATCTCAAAACAGTTTTCTTCTGTTTCGACTAAATGGATGAAAAGCCAAGGATTTTAGTATGCGTTAGTTGACGGAGACGATAGTTTCACGCCTCTAATTGTCCGTATACTGTTGGACTACACACATATGTTAAATTTACTCTGTCGAACTCTGGGATTGAGCAGAAGTAAAACCATTCAACTTTCATCTGCAAACAGTTTTGTGTTATATTGATTAATCTGACTGCGTTCTGCTGAATTAATCAGTTATTAAGTTTTAACTTCTTTAATTTCACAGAACACTCAATTACTTAGTCCGATTCCGTTGATGCACCTCACTCACCCCAGTCTCCTTCACGCAGCTGTTTGGTATTCAGCACACGAATGCTTGGCGTACTTGTTGCAAGACGGTTTTGTTCGTGATTTGGATAAACCATCCGGAGTAAGTTCCATTATGTCACACGTCACCAAAAAATTTAACTAGTCGTAATGAAATGTGATTTGCGTTAGTAAGGTAAGAAATCATGTGGCTCTGATGACTTAGGATAAACCGAAAAGTGAGTAGAAAAACTGCGCTATTCACCTTTCATTCCGATACTGCATAACCGTAAAGGATATATTATATCAACCAAGGTTTTAGTAACATTCAAGCAAATGTCCTGGATGATTACCAAGTACTCTGACAGCAAACCGATGCATTGTCTGTAGTTTTCACAGAAACATAGTTCTTTGAAGTCCACTACAGTTGTATTTGGGTGCTGAGTTCACAAATAACCGATAGAGGATCGATCATTTATATATCAGCTAGTCGTACTTCTTGTATGATTCAGCTGCATAAATCATACATTTGATAGACTCACAGCCAGGCGACTGAGGACGCTGCAAGTCATTTTGTGCCAACTTGGAGTAAAATATGTTTTACCCCCCGGAAAGCATTTAAACATGTTTTTTATACTATGCTTTCAACATCAACTGACAAGTAAAGACAAACTTTGTCAACAAGCAAACATTGTTCAATTTGCATAGTTGATAAACCAACGAAATTATGATTAATTCTGTATGGCTAAGACTACAAATACTTATAACACTTCTCTGTTGTAAAAGTGGTTGCTTTTCAGTTACCCCGAAGCACCTAACAACATGACCCAGCAAGGCATTGTTGTTTCTATGCGTAATGTTTTCAGTCAAAAATGGCTTAAAAGTGACTGCTAAATACACGAATGTTCGCACAACAGTGTTCAAATATTTAAAACCTGGGCGTTACGTAATGACTAATATGCGTGCAGCCACGGGTAAATTTGAGGGAATGAACAGGTATTGAAAAGCCAATTGTGTTAGTCCTGAAATTCATTTTGATCAACAAAATATCAACAGTCAGATATCACCATTAATTTCCAGTAAAATAATATTGAATACAACAAGTGTGCACCATAGTACCAGACCTCAGGGAAAATCAGGCGTACCTTCTGTAAAACATTAATATGAAAATAGTGTTGTTCGTTCAGGATGAAGCAGTCGGAACGTTTTTATCAGCTTCATAACTTGACAACAGACTATTTGCATTCGGAATCGCCGTCATTGGTCAGCTGGTAGAACATCGTAGATCTCTGTGATAAATTAATCAAAGGTCTTCATAATTAGATAGTCCTCGTATCTACGAGTGGGTCCCATATGTACAATGACTGGATGTTCATTTGCCCGTTTCTAACTCAGTAGAGTAGAACATCAAATTTCCCCCTAGTCTAGGCAATCAAACCGAGCTCATTCGTAATTCTGTAGCTCTTCAACAAACTGCACAAGTCTATAATAACTGAGATTGGGCGCGAGTTTACTTCTTCAACCTCAAATCTTCCGCAGTAATCAATCTACTTCGAAGGATTGTGGAATGTCTCGAACCCTCTCCCTCCAAGATTAGTACCATGCGCCCCTTATATACCATTCCATTCTGTCTCCCGTTCACAACTCTCTATAATCTTGTTTCCTCATGGCATACATTTTTGGCCGAGCCTGTAAACCGATCAACAGTATCAAAATTAAAATGCGGTGTTTCTCCAGTGTGACTCAATATACAATCATCAAATCTACAAGAAAGTAGCTGAATAGAAAACCCTTGAAGGCCTATAAGTTTTGTCATGTGTTCACCCTTTTCGGTAAAATGTGAATAAACGTAACTGAATCTATTTCATACTTTTATTTGAACACCGAATAGTAGAGACTTACTGCATAAATGCAAAACACATTCATAGAAACACTGGATAGTTACAGTGACGAACTAACTAGTGTGGTCAATGTTGGAACCGCCAGTTATCTACAGAAGAGATTATGAATCAGAAGTCAGCTTTGTGGATCACATGCTTCATAAGCAACTTAGCAGTTTGTTAGGGCAATAGGAACTTGAGGCGGCAACTTCCCTGGTTAAACGTTATTAGTTTTGTCCTATCAAACTGAAGGCAAATTTGAAGCATATTTTACGTCTACCGACCCACAACAACCATATTCTTTAAAATAAAGATATAAGAACCAGATTGGAACTCTTCGAAAACGTTACATAGCCACACTTTTTAAGAGCGATATCAACCAACATGAACGTTATCAGAAGCTGGAATACCCTCAACTTGCGTTTGTCATCTGAGTTAGCTTGATCACTGAAGCCTCCAAGACATGGATTTTGCTCTTTGACCATCATTGTCTATTTCAAAATTAGAGTAAATAGGAGTTGGTATAACGTCAAATTTGAAAATAAGGGAAATATACCCACAACTCGGTTAAAAATAAGGATTTCCAAAATAAAGAAATTCAAATTGTTTGTATGTTACGTATAATAGTGTATTGCATTGAGTTACACACGCGACACATTTGATGAGTCAGGTAACCGCGTTCAAATGTTATCGTTCTAAATTCGCGAAGTAGCTTTTTAGCGCAGGTGTTAAGCAAAAGGTCACGGAAGGTTTGGAGCAAACCTAGGTAAAACTCAAAATGGAATCCTGTTCACACCATCAGATTTATCACACCTGTAGTGGACTAATCAATCAACTGATGAAAATGACCAAAAATGTAGTAGTATCACAGAAAAGTCGTAACGGTCGTACAAATTAAGCGGAAGATGTATCGGTAAAAATAGGAACGACTCACTTATAAACCAAGCTCCGTTAGATTGAATTGAACACCACAAAAAAGAAAAAACAGCGCCTGATATGAGATTCGTTGGATAATCGATAGATAATTTCACGAACGGCGTGATATGATAAAATTTGATTGTCGGTAGATCAGCTGATATGCGGTGCTAAAATATCTCACCGTCCAACCACTTTACTGGCCCAAAATTCACGCGAATGAAGAAGACAGAGATGACGCGAGGTACCCACCGTTTATTCGTGTTGAAGATTCAATTCAAAATTGATTTCTGATGGTTTCAAACAAGCGTACAACTGAAGGTAACGAAACGACGTATACAAAATGTACAAGATTGAATTATGAAATATAATTGTGATTTGTGGACACCACACATCACTGAATGGAATAATCAGAAATAACGGTAACAAGTTGGTATGAGTAGGTCAGCCTGATCTGCGGTATGAACACATATTTGTGGATATTGCTTCAATGATATACGTGAGCTCATATCAGCTGTTTGTCGGTCTTGCATCCCAAAATATTCATAGATGTCAAGTAGAACGTGTTAACGTTTATACGGTTGACAGCCGTCGTAACAAACTGTGTCTACTAGACTGTATGGACAAACTATCGGTCACCTAAAATTGAACCCCAAATCTACAGCAAAACGGCTGTGATCATGATGAATGAGCTCAGCAAAACAAACACACAACTTATGCCCACAGCTGGCCATGCTGCTGCAAGTAAGCATACGTTCGCAAAGTTCTCGATCTAAACCATGAGCACTGATTCAGTCATTCAAACTGATGAGTGGCTGTTGATCAGCTTTGATTGTTAATGCAATCAGTTAATGAATTGGGGTAAAGGGGAACAGTGTTAATGAATACCTGTTGATGAGAACAGAAACTTGTAACAGTACTCTTACTTTTTTATCTATTGTGAAAAAATGAATTGAAAGCTATCTTATCATTATTTGAGCTGTTTCGGAACTTCTATCTGTTTTTGTTGAGCTTCAACTACAGTACGAGCTGCAAATGTCATAAAATGAATGTTGCGTATGATAGCATCAGAGTTACTGCTGTTTTCTGTAAATGACAGATAATGTGGCGATGAGAAGGAAATAAAGACTGTAGTGACTATGTGACGAACAACAACAACAACACGGTCAGGGTCGAATGTTCGTGTGTGGTTAGACTGGATGTGATTGATCTGTGGTCACGGAAGTTTCAAGGGCTGAACAAATTTCTTTTGAGAGCACAGGCTAGGGTTACTCAATCTAATAGCGATCGATTCGGCGGTCGCCAGAATGCGCTGACGGATTGTTTTTGGTTGTTGGCAACTTTGTAGACAGCTCGGAATTCTATGCTGAAGTCTATGTGATGGTTGGTGTCGGCTAGATTTGCAAAAATGGCACTGATGATTGAGTTACGACAACCGACATCCAAGCTGGATGATGTTCCTTAATCCTTTTTTGATAAAAGCTTAGTCGTACGACCAACATGTTCTAGAGTACAACAACAGTATGAAAATAAATACACAAGCATTGACTGATCGTGGATTGGTAGCCTGTCTTTCAGGCTCAATCGTAACACCGACATTGTTGTAAACCAACTTCTCAAGGTTGCCGCTGGAAAGGTACGTCTAAATGACCGGTACATGCAGCGGTTAAACTAGTCTGTTACAGTATCCACTCCAAACGGGTTTTATTATAAACACGGCTTTCTTTTCAGCTGTGAGCATTACCTAATGTTGGATTTTGGCCTTCATATGTGAAATGATGAACTGCTCCTGATAGCCGTTTTCCCCCGATAAGTTTTGAACTGTTTTCAGTTCCTGCTCTACTGTATCATCCGAACAAATCTTTCTTGTTCTAGTTGCCAGGCGTTGCGCTAAATTTTGTTTCCGTTTGAGGGGCACAAAACTGTTGAAATTGGTATATAGACCTGTTCATGTAAGTTTTCGATATATCGACCTAGTCAGTATACCGTCTGGATGTCTAGGCAATGGAACTCGCTGTCGAACTTCTCCTGTTAGACGAAGCACAGTGAGGTACGTGCAACGTTGAAAATATAAAGGACAGTTGTTAACTCATCTTGTAACTAAACAGCAACAAATATATCGTCTACATATCGGCGACACATATGAAGATTATAAATAGTCGGCTGAAGTTAGGATTCTGATTTGCCCATGAATACGTCTGCCAGTAATGGACCTAAAAGGGATCCCATTGCTACCCCATCCAAATGTCGATACAGCCTACGGTTGAACAAAAACTGAACACTGAGGGTGCACCGCACAAATAATTATTTCAGATTTGACTTTTGCAATCCAAACATGCTTTCGGGTTATTCAATCTGATCATACAAACAGTTAGTTGTCCCCACCAATGGAACATTCGTGAATAGCCAAATGACATCAAGGGAACCCGTGTGCCGGTGTCTGACATTAGTATCTCTCACGGAACACACAAACGCCAAAGTGTTACGGAGATTATGTGGGCATAATTTCCGTCATATAGGCGCTAGCATATCCGTCAATCACTTGGCAATTGCGTGATACGGTGGCCAAACATCAATCACATCCAGTCTATCCATACACGAACATTCGAACCTGACCGTGTGACTTAACAGCCAGTCACTGTCTGGTCTGGGCCTAACCAATTGTGTGCGTAGTCTGTTATTAGCCTTTGTTATTTGTCAACAGCCACTTCTTGTTTTTTGTTGTCTGTCTTATGACGTCTTGATGAAACTTATGTTATGTTACTGAATTAAGAAAGAACTATGGAAAACTGTTGTTCGTCACATCGTTACTTTTGATGTTATAGAAAGTTTCCGATACTGTGGTGGTTTCAAGTTGAACATCACCCACAATTGATCGCAGCTGTCGCATTCCCATAGACTTTCCAGTCGGCCCATTTCGAAAAGAATCACTTGACTCGAGTTTCGCCCTCATTAGAGCTCGTCAGTAGTGCATATCATCTCCACTGCCGGGACTTGAACCACGGACACGCTGTTCATGAGGCAACCGTGCTGACCACGGCGTCGACCTCGTCAGTAATCGAAACACCGCTCAACAAGCTAATGAGAGAAGTCCTAGTCGAGGGGTCATCGACTGTAGTTAATAGTCAGTAACTGTGTCTCCTCTCGAGGCTATAGGGCAACCTGATCATTACTCACAAGCGAAAATGGTTGGGTTTTCACACATGACAGTTCCGTCGAGCCCAATGTTAGTATAGATGGAAGCGGTCCATCTCGAATCGCTTGTTTGCACGAGCTACCGCCGTAAGGGCTTGGCATGGTGTTTGCAACATTTCTTGGTACTCACACTCAAACCGGCACTCTACAACCAGTTTCTTCTTGTTTGGACCCATCACAGAACTTTTGATCGAAGGGATAAATGCATTAACTTAAAACTGGAAGGGTAGTTGGTTCGATCCCTTATTCAGACTGCTTCTATTTAATCATTCCAACCAAGGACGAAACTGGTCGTGTAATGTCAGTTAAAGAACTTGTTTCAAGAAGCATAAAAACTGAAGTTGGTCTTTCATGGAATTGGGCACGAAGTGAATGAACCCAATTCTGGCTGCAATACTCCGGTTCCCAGCCCTACCTGAAAACCCTGCAGTATGGCAAAGAACCTGAGTGAAAATGCTAGAGCCGTGGCGTTTGCGCAATGAAAAAGCGATTGATATACAGACCAAGGGAGTGATTGGTGGATAACGCGTTTTCCGTAAAGTACGCTCGGAATTGACCACTGAGAAGGTGTTCGTTATAAGGCGGAAGTTGCATAATTCTCGAAGTGCTGGTATAGTGAACAAGAGTCGGTAGTTTATCTGTGAGACAACTTGGACGTTACACGTTTGTATTCAAATACAATTAAGCATTTCCGATTATTACAGCTGTGATAGTGAATAGATTGAAAAGCAATTCAAAATCTCTGATTAATCACCGAAAGTAATGGGTCACCTTGGGTTTCTTAGTGTGACACAAAGTTTGGCTTATCACTGCGAAGTCTACAATTAGATGTCATTGCACACATCACACAACTAATCATTTAACTGGGCAGATATATCCTTTACGTTTCGGATAGGGTTAAGTTCATTAATCGGTCTCGTCCGAATCGGTCGATTGTGATGCTTAAAATAAATCATAAAGTTCCAAGACCAGAGTGGTTTATTAAGGCTCCGATTGTACAAATCGAATCCACAACATGATTAAAGTATTATGATTCAGATTGATTGAATTGAAGCTGGTGCCTATGAAGGAATCCCTAATAACAGCGCTGAGAAGCACAAGTGTACAACACATCTTTGGCTATAAAAGTAAGTTCTGATTATGTTTGTCCGAACATACTTTCATAATGCCGATTCTTTCTTGCAAAGGAACACTGTGTTGAAAACGTTAGTGAACTACTATTTTTGTTCCGTAGCCTACCTTGACAACTGACCATTTCTCCACAATCCCGAGAGTGAATACCAACGAGAAGGCCCGGTAGATATTAAAAACGTCTTTAAAAAATAGCCACTGTGGCAAAGGAACCGATTTAACCGTCTACCAAAATGTACATTCTGAGGTCAATCGTGAGTGGTGTTCATTTCATTGCATCGGATTCCTCTGTAGTTCAGCATTAGCTTCACAGTAGATAACTATGAGGAATGAAACCATTAATGCACTTGATCCCCTTGTACCCTCCTTCACCCGGCAAGTGACAGTGTCTTCAACCATAAAGATCCGTGTGTCATTGTCACTTCACATTTCATATGTTGATATGTAACTGCAAGGAAAGTGACAGAGAAAAACATGAGATTATTCGTCCGAACATTGGAGTAACATTTGTGTAATCCGATACTAATGGATGATATAGCACCACAATAGCGCTCAAACAACCAGTGGTTGTACTCCCTAGACAATCTCTGTCCGCTAGTTATATTGTCGAACTTGACTGTGTATTAATAGTTCTACCACGGCAAAATCCATCCGGTTTGTACAAATCGTCGCAGTAAGTCTGCATAAGCAGAATTTTTATGTTCAGAAACGGACATATGTGAACTTGACCTTACTGGCCTTTCTAAGACCATTCGCTGATAATTAAAACCAATCTAACGTATTGGTTCTTTACGAAGTGTGTTAACTGGTAAGTCTCTGAGAGTGCGAAAGCTATGGTCACTTTTATGTAGTGCTGTATACGAAGTGGATGAACTCACCAAGAAAGTTGACATTCAGAATGACTAATGGATTTGAACAGCTGGTCCACTCTCATGTATTTGATGGCATTATTATTATATAGTTATTGTCTACTTACTCTTATTGCGCACTACACGAATTCACGAGAAAAAGGTTTTAGTCTTGACGCTAAATTTCTGTAAGGTACTCACCGTAGACGTTTGGTAAGTTGTTACTTACGTATTCGGAATCCAACAAATACGTCTTTATTCCCCCCTCGACGATAATACTCTTTAGTTTGTCAGATGCCTACCGTATCTGTTCAAATTAATTGAGCGTGGCTGGAAGTGATTTCCTCCTCAGTTCTTCGTTTTCGGCTAATACCGGAACCGTTCATATGTGGTCAACTTTTTTCAAACTACATTCCACACACATTCAGAGGTTTAGCCCTCGAAAAAATCCACAGTTACTTCATTTATATTATGAGTGAATGGCCTGCTTACCCAGTAATTCAGTCACATACTCAACATAGCTATTGATCTCGCTAATTTGCGTTTAGTTGTAGCTTCACTCAAATTTGACCGATCAATACACGTTTGAAAGCATTCATCCGGCACAGAGTACAATGGCCACAAAGTTGCACACCTCCGATACAGATTAACTTACACCAACTATCTCGAACGATCATGCTATTGTGTAAAATTCTGCAGGCTGACAAACAGTGGTTATTACGTCCAATTATAAAATGCAAAACAATTATTGTAGGAAGGGATTCACTCACGTTATATTTCGAAAACACGTATGCAATTATCAACGTGGTGTTGGCAGCAATATACGGCTCACATGTGATCACTGTTTAATACCTCTTGAAGGACGCTCCGTAACCATAATGCTCAAAGTATTCTGGCCTGAAACAAACACCCAATCTCCGCTGGTTTCACACATGACCTGACCAAATAACCACACTTTTGAGCAGTTAACCATAATGGATTTGAGAAGTAGTCAAGTGTGTCCACCGATCTCTTTAAACGGCACAGAAAACCGCATTTCCGTTCTGAACACTACACACGAATACGAAACGTAGCAAATACATTCAGACACAAGTACTCAATCAACAGTTTTCTATTATACACATTACAACAGACTTGTTGTAACTGTGGTTGATAATGTACGGTCGTCTTCCCCAACTGAATGAATTGTGTAGAGTTATCTCTATCCTTTTTGGAGGACTGGTTAAGTGACGAGTATTCGGAGGTTTCGACTGACGAGTATTAATTATCACATCTTGCTAGATAAGAGATCATGCAATTAACCACCTCGTTGGTCATGAACTTCCATAGACAAAGAAAGTTGTCGCAGTCAGTGTTCAGCGTGTAACATTAAACCTCTTTGTCTTCAGGTACTTCCATCGCTTTCTTTTTCCGTTCCATACCTTTGAACCTATTTCTTGACCCTTCATTTCACAAGCTAATTTCAAGGTCAATGGCAGCTGGAGTAGCAGTATCCGTGCGATCAGTTCAGAGCTATAAATATGTACATAAGTGCATATTCATACATATATGTATATCTGTAAATACTATTCAGTTTTTCGCAAAAATAGCACTTGTACTGCACGCTTCTACTGAAAGTACCAGTCGGTAGGTTAATCTAGGTGCGTCGATTAAAAGTGTCATGTAGCAGCAAATTTTGGGGAACTCATGTAATAATAAACTTAAAAATATCAGCTAGGGGGCACATTCACAAACCTGTATAGTTCGCCGGGACTTTGCACAAGATGACATCTACTATTGGGTAGCTGTAATAGATTGGTATATACGGTGGCTTTGTAAAGATTCTGCCAATTCGTACGTCCACAGATGGCTGTAGTGTAACTACAAGCAGTAGCTTTTGCCATCGATCTCCGAATAAATTTTACAGAATATCGTTTATTTATAGTCAAATCGGTATTCACGTGCTCATCACTTCTAACAGAACTCCAAAAGCCACCTTCGAGTTCTGTGCAAAGTTACTACAAAAACAGCAGTCCTACTGCTCATGTTTACTAACAGCGAGCTGTTGCACTGTTGTGGGTTGTTTCATCTGTCGTCTTAACTTCAGAATCATCGTTATCAAATTAAAAACGTCTACAATTCAGTGATTTTGGGAATCAGCCATTCACAGTTATACCAGAGGCGATCTCTTAGATTAAGGTCAAACAATCAGATAAATTACAAAGGATAAACATTATTGGAAAGCAAATGAAACACCCACATAGCGATGCTTATGTGGACTGAGATTTAGCTAGTTTAACAAATTTCGTCGTTTTGTCGAGAGGAACTTGAAGGCAAATATCTGGGTAATGTACTGTTTTGAGATTTAACCCCAGGTGGTTTGATCAACAGAAAGCAATTTACTCCGTCCAGTTGATCAAATGGCGACTCAGATATGGAAAAAATACTCAAAAATTTCTATTGTGGGAATGTTTATACTATCTTCGACTAATAAATCCCTAACTCCCTTTACGTTTATTCTTTCTCTAATGTCCTTGAGAGAAAATCGCAGTTTGTCAGTCTGCCATTCACATTACAACCGACTGATAACTGTTTTCTCTTCGACGACCGACATCCCAAGCCAGATAGAGTTGTATGTTGATTCAGACGACCCACCGATCTTCCACAGGATCGTGCAAGAAAAGTTGACTTGCTGGATGAACAGTATTTGTCAACGGTATTACAAGGGTTACGCCAATTACAACAACAGACCAGCACACATTATTTGGTTTACTTGGAATGAATAGACATCTGTCCAGTGAGCATTAGTGTGAAAGCAGTATGAAAGCAGTGTGAAAGCAGTATATTTTATGTATAATTTTGATGCTGGTGTGAGATAAATGAGCGGGGCAACTCACCCTGACTATTTCTCATCCGAATGAGTAATCTACATAACCCAGGATACATATAATTAGACAATCAAACAAGTGTCTGACGGAGTTGAACCGATAATCTATTAGGTGAAGTCAAATGAGTCATTTGGTGCGTTCCGAGCCTTCAGAATATATGTGATATATTGGAGGCTAAAATCGGTAGATTCATACCTCAAACTAACTAAGGCCCACCGTTTTTCCCCAGGTTGTATTTCGAAATTCATAAACTGTCGTTGTTTAGTTCGTTAAAAGTTCAAAATAATCTGTCCGCACAAAACATTTGAACAGAACAATGAGAAGGCGTAAAGCATTTGGTGTTCCCGGAGTAGGACTTCGTGCATTCTGATAACACAGAAGGACGTAACTAACTTTCAACATCTGCACAAAACATGAAACGAGGCGAAATTCACCGGACGAAAGGCTTACGGTTGGGTTAGAAGCCGAAGGTTTGGCCTACTATAAGCTGGGAATCATTCACATGTAATTGCGGTCTTTACACTGTACTGCTGGCTCATTTCGAAATGGCGCGATAGTGTCAACATTGGACGACGTTATGTAAGAAAATTTTCTTTGGTATAAGATGATGGCGGTGCATTTTGGATGTCCAGTCGTTAGGTCAATGATTACTAGGGATGCTGTTTTTTCAGTCTTCCCATCATTCAAAAGATCCGGCTGCTCGATTACTTGCCATGCTGGCACACTCGTTGTCGTGATACTTCGTCTACAAACTGCTTTTACCGGTCTTTCTCCATGTCTGATTGTTAACCCTCGAACTGAGTCGACAAGCAATGCGTAAGCTATTCTTTACTAAAACACATGGGTGCACCTAGCGCGTCAATCCTTGAAAAATTCCTTGGTAATTGTGTAGACTGTCTGGGTATGTGTTTTGTTTGTGACCCGGTCACAGCCGAACACGAGGACATAAAACTGTACTTTTCGCTTTCATTAGATCATGACGATTGACAACCAACCTTTGATTTTAGCACGTGTTTATAATTTCGGTTGCACCCACGTGCTATACTCTCACCCAGTGTGGTAGAGGCACTTGACGCAGTAGCTGAATAATAAACGATACAAACCACATTCGTTTGATGTCAAGTTGCTCATACATTTAAAATAACAGTGAAGTTTGTCATCTCCTCAACTCAATCTAAGACGTCAGCAAACAGATGAGATGTGGTGTAACATTTAATCCTATGCATGATGGATTTCCTCGTTGAAATGTGGACAGACCAATAACTGCTATTACTATTAGCAAAACGCGTAGTCCAGTAAAGGGGAAGATTATCAAGATGGTGGTGGTGTCGTTATTCATATTAGATCGTACTTTCTAAGGTCAGCCGTTTGAAACAACTAGTTCAATCACCTGACACATACTATCAAACTTTAGTTTCACTGTGACCGGCCAAGTAGTAATTAATAACTACACTAATAATGGCACTTACTCACCCATTCAAAAACTCTGGACACTATTCTTAACATGTAAGCCTGTCACACTGTTGCTGGGGCCGTATTAATAACCCATCATGACAGTAAAACAAAGTCAACGAATCAAAACCCCGTCAAAAATAATGCTAGTAAATTCTAACCTAGTTATAGTTATCAAAATGGCTTCCACACACTAATAAACTTGCGTAGACTTCAATCAGTTAGCACATAAATATGTTTACTTTCTAGTATTCCTTGACTTTGTCGATAGACATGACATGTTAGCCCATTCATCATACTTGAAACTATCACGAGTTATTGGTTTGATCTTACGACTACGTTCCTAAAAATATGAAATGGCTTCGCATTGCCATGACTAATCTCTAACTAGAACTAAATGAAACAAAAAGTGTAATACTAGAGTTGTTAACATACCACCTCTCTGTAAGAAGACTGATCAGATCTTCTTCACTCGCAGCAAAAATGTTTTGTCGACATTTTCTACAATAGCTGTAGCCAAGAATTTCAAATAACACCGTCAAGTACCCAAAGCAAATGGTAAGTTACATGTGACGATCAGGTGCGTCGATGACAGTTATGGTTGTTAACAGCAGGTCTAAATGTTGTAAACCAGGAACGGGGATGACGCAAGAGTTGTTCATTCCGAAAACCAACACATGGGTTATGCTGTTCAACATGATTGCAAACAAAGCACTCATCTGCATACAACACCGGTCTCAGAACGTCACGGTCTCCACGAACGCCAATGCTCAGTTCCCTTATGTACCAAAAATCATTTCATGTCACACTGCACTCCAGTATTTCTTTTTATAATTTTCTAGTGGCTGCTTCATTGTCAAAATCCTTGCTCGTGCCCCCCACCCAATACTGACGAATGATGATTTGAGTAATATAGTACGATCGCTCGTCCTCACTAAATAAACAGGTAGCAAAGAGGATGTAACGAATGGTTCCGTGAACTGCACCATTTTTGGCATGAAATTGTAACCACTGGTTTTTCTATAGTTCGATCCGTGTAGATTAGTCCTACCTGACACAATCTATCCATTCAGCAACCAAGATCAACTCTCAGTTTTCAACCAGTCGCAAGGACGAAATTCCTATGGTTAATCAGTTTTCTGAGGTAGCTAGTATGAAAGCCATAGTAATGTTAACTCACTAAGTTTTCATTCCTTATAGGCGAAAAGTAATTTACTCCTTGTATGAACCACTTTTAAAAAGAGAGGCAGACATGATAGTGAGAGAAGTGTGTTCATCAAAATTAATACAATTCTGATCAATGATGAGTGAGTTACTATTGCATCTATCGTTAGCGTTCTCCGCTTTACAGTAGAAACCGAAGGGTTTATATAAGTCCCTGAGTATATATTTTATTTGTGAAAGTTCTTGGGTCTTTTGTAAACATAACGTATATAGTTCATTGTTCAATCGATACCAGACATAACGTCTCTGATTAATCGTCCTTCCGAAGTGTAGTATGCCATACTCACTGAAATAATCCTTATATAATCAAGATTATGATGCTCTCGCCCAGGCTACAGCTCAGACTGCTCACTGAGTGCATGACATTTTATCCACGTAATAATGTAAGCAAGATCAGAACAATATCTTTGGCATCGATTCGGCGGCACTAGCACCCACAAGATTAGCACACGAGTATCAACCGGTTTTAAGAACACAAATCCCAGTTTTTGCTTAATTAACTCCGGTGATTTTCTGTTCATTGCGAATTTTCCATCATAACAAAGTCATCCACTTGCGGCCAGCTCAGGGAAATCGCTCGAGTGGAAACCCCCCCCCCGTAAAAACTGCGTTTTCATGATTGGTATCTGTCTACCATGGTCAACACCTGAAGCTGTGCAGTGAGATTTTCTCACTTTTATTTTGCCGCTGCTAATAGACCCTGCTTGTCTGTCCAATTTTATTGTCGGTTATTTCTAAATAAAACGACGCTCATAAATAAAGTCTTTACAGCAATACAATTTTCCTTGTGCACTTTAAAGCACTTGTTAGCCAATCTTGTGACTATCACAATATATCCCCCATGATACGCTGCGCACAAGTCTTGTTTAATAACCCTCGATTTTACATAGCTATGTAGACAGATGTTTGTACATGTCAAACATTTTGGAAACAAAACGTTATCTTGTCGTTGTGAATGAATGATGTAATTGGTCACGTGCGGAGTACTTTAATACTGACAAATCTGACGGTTTTAATAGCCAGTAAACAGATTTCATACAGATGTACTCTGGAAGGTCTGAATATGAGATCATGTGCTTTTAATTGTCAATCCACGATAATTCAGATAAACAAGCAAACATCTAAAACAAATTAGTTTTCTAGGTTTAAATAACTGAAGTTCATATGTTTTGCTAAAGTTCCTATGTTTCTGCTACTACTTCTATACAGGAGGGACTGACGCCGTTACACCTGGCAGCTGCAGTGGGAGACTTCGTTGCAGTGAATCAACTGTTACAGGCTGGTGCATCTGTAGAAATTTTTGATCACGTGCGTCGCATACAGCAACATTTCTCAAACATTATCACTCATGTGTCTATCGAATCGATCAGAAGATAACATGAAACAGTACTTTTTTCAATACAGGCAGTTTTGTAGTTATTCCTTGAGGTTTCAGTGGAACACGTTCTAAACGATGTAACCAAACATGGTTGGGTTCGCA
Organism: Paragonimus heterotremus; assembly: GCA_013368495.1. Classification (NCBI taxonomy): domain Eukaryota; kingdom Metazoa; phylum Platyhelminthes; class Trematoda; order Plagiorchiida; family Troglotrematidae; genus Paragonimus; species Paragonimus heterotremus. Next base: position 140,991 of record LUCH01000874.1, on the reverse strand, counting down.
GCTGACGTACAATAGACTCGATTAGTTGAAAAACACAACCTGAATTTTTAGAGATAAATGACCTCTTAACAACGTTGTCCGTAAGTGTGAGATTACTTCCGCATATCCCTAAAGCTTGTTGGATAAAACACAAACCATTTAGGTTTTTTTGGATTCTTAGAACAATATGCGTTGACGAAATACAATTTCCGTGTTACTTTAACGAGCATTATGAATCCCGTTCTCGCTGTTCATTCAATTTTATATGATCTGTTTGTTTTAAAGTAACATTAGCTCATAAAGTTGTCTTTTCGAATTCGAGTTTTTACTAAACGTTTCCCAATGGGCAGCAGGGTTATTCACCAAAGATGTCTTATTGTCATCCTCAGTTGGAGGACACAAAAGCAAACGTCCGTTCTCAGTAAAATGGTGTAAAGTTGTCTGTTTTATAGACCCACACTATAAAGCAGTGTGAAACCATAATACGGTATTGGAGTTAATTCATTAATATTAGATAACAGTATAAACCGAATATATCTTGGTGGATCGATCACTGAAGAATCACTTACTGGTAGAAATTGACTAGCCTTTTCCTGAGAAGAAGGAATACTATTTTCTATTAGACTGGTAGCGCTCACTTGCCTGATTCATATGTACTTATAGGGTGTATGGAGATCTACCAGTATCTTCAGATCGAAAATGTCGAAAGTCAGCTAGTGAACTTAGTGGCTTTCGTGAACAAATGATCTTATTCGTCAATGATTATGGCAGATTTAAAAAGCCAATCGAGTATTGTACCAATAAATATTACGCCAAAAACATTGGAAATAATCTCACCAGCTTGAAAGGAGTACCAATCAAGGACAGAATTAGAGATTCTTGAAAAGTAATTTGAAAAACGTAGGGTGACAGAATTACCGTGTTCATAACAAGCCATAGTTACACTAGTGATGTTAAGATTCCATCACAGTGTAAATTCGCTAGCTTGCTAAATTACACTCCGTATCTTCCGAGATGCTTCATCTAAATTACGTTTTCAAGTAACATTCGGTGGACAGATTCACATTAACCCTACACTTTAAATCATTGCTTGATGCGAAGTCTACTCAATGCAGTTAATAAATCTTACATACAAGAATGGGATGAAGGGAAAAACAACAAACATTTTGTTGAGTACTAGTCGGGTCGAATCGTGTTCCTAAACATACAAGACAAAACAAACAAAACGTCTTCTGTTGCCTTCATTTTCTTTATAATTACGGTCGAATCATCTTTCCTGTATATAGTGATGGTTAGGGAGAACTACAAAATTTCAGTAGCCAAGATTCATCATGTCTAGCACTATAAGTTGCTCATTTCGTCAACTTTTCAGTTGATATGGTGTGCGCCAAAAGTTCACCGCTGACAGGCCATCGTAACCGCGGTCACGTCTACCTGACATTGAGGCACTACAGATGCCTCACAGGGTGGATTGTTTTCCCAGTCTTAACAGAAGTGTTCTTCTGACTCGATGAATGTAGGAAAATCCATTTCCATGAACACAAAATTTTTATCACAGTGACTACCGGGTAGCAGAGTAATGATCCAAGCTGACACCAGCCACTTGTACTGTTTCGATATGGACGGGATATGTCTTTTAGCCGGTAGTTTGGCTATAAGTTTGGTATGACGCTAATAAAAACGATTAGGCGAAAATTCTGTCCAAACGAACTATGCTATTAGGGATTTGAAACGTTAGTTTACGACTTTTGAATGCGATAATCTCTAACGCGCTCCAGTTCTTAAGAAGACGTCGGTTCTTTTGTACTTCACTAGTGTTGTATACATTGAGTTAATGAAATAAACTCTTCGGTCCGATGAGAAAATAGTTGACTACCTTCTCAATAACTACGGTTCATTTTGTCACTGTCTTTATTTCTTTTCAAGTTTCAAAATACTATCAAAATTTGAACTCTCTAACCGATTCCTTCTTGTTATCAGGAAGGCCGAACACCACTGCATTACGCTATTGGTACTGACATGCGTGTGGTGGTTCAGTTGTGTTCCCGAAGTGCAAGTTGCCTGCAAATACCAGATCACGTAAGTTGGCTAAATCATTGTGTGACCTGACCTCGATGTCGCGTGATCAGTAAATTTATTCGCTGTATACTTTTACTATTTCAATCAGGTTTCAACCAGCGTTCCGCAAAAATAATGCATGTGTTGTTAGGATAAAACCGGGAAATCTCAACATTAAATATCTGGATATTCAACTGCAATATTTACTGTACTCTATGGAGAAAGGTTATGGAATAACTCATCGACTTTTACCGGGTGGATGGTTGTACACAAGAAGATCCGGCTAACGGTGCCTATTTCGTTAAGTCTAGTGGGTGTGAAACAAAACACGATTTAGTAGCCGTATGTCGGAACGATGTGGAGTGTAGCCATTATCGATTACAGATCACTGTTCCTCGAGTTGTCAATGTCTGAAAAACGAGAATGCACAGCCAATTTTGTGTTAGAAGCAAATCGAGATAAGGCGAATTTCGCGACCTTCACTCTAAGTTATCAAATACTGTCTTCTCTTCACGTGATCAAAAGTAAACTGAGACCTTTACGTGAAATTATGCTGACGGTTTAATTAACGCACGTTTCGCTCATAAGCAAATGTTGACGTGTATTGAGATAACTAATTTTTCGGAGCTCAAGAGTCAGCTTTTCAATGTTTTTTCGTTGAACTAACTAACGTACTATTTCGCTAACCTGAGAGCTGAGTACATGTGACAAATTTACTCAGGAATGAAACTTTTGCAAGTAATTATTCTTAAATTATCGCATATGAATTTTGGAGTAGACAGGAAATCAGTCGGTGTTGTTAGCCCTGTCAGCTACTCATTCAGTCATTCTGCTGATCAAAATTTTCTCCGAGTTCTGCTGAACTGAGAACTGTATGTTTGGTCATCTGCAAATTGGCTGTATGGAACAACAGTTCGAGCCATTCGCATTGTTTTGAGAATAACTTTTTTAATGTCGTATGCTCCCGCGTTAAAGCCACCTTCATAGACAAGCGGAACTCAAATAGAGTCACCCAATAAAGTAAAACTGATGCACTTATTGTTCGTCATACTTTTCTGATCTAATCACACATTTTCAATTACAGTACAACAAAACGCCTTATAATTTGGCCACAGAATACCAAGACACATTAGCTGCACATTTCTTTATCACGCTCATGAAAGCCAATCGTGGTTTACTCAGCCACATGGAAATCAGCATGGAAGCTCGAATGATGAGCATGAAAAGTAACGTGAGTTTTTTCATTTTTGACCCAGCATACCGAACCTCCGTACTTCCGTTTACTGTCACACAGTACAGGAACTCGAAAATGATAAATGGACCATTAATAAAGTCGTCCCTCTTTTCACATAAGATACGTGTGCATTTCGCATTGAGCACTATATAGGTATGTGGGGTATGATCTTCCAGACTTGGAAGTTGTGAAGACTACAGTAAATGGAAAGTTGTGTTCGATTCTCAAACAAATTATGTAAATATGTTCACTGGGGTGGATTAACAAGATAACCAATAGATACACAAAGGCTTTGCCCTGCAACATGTTCGACTGTTTGAGGTCAGTGGATGTTAGTGGTCCATACGAAGTTCTTCCGAGTATCAGGATACTAAATACCATTTATCAATTCCTAAAATGGTCATATATAGCATGAGTAACTTCTTTCCTGTTGACTGACTTACTTTCGTAGGTAAAAACAAAAACACCTGAACTAATCTTGTTCACAACTTGAATAAAACAATGAGAAGACGCAATTCATGTGATGTTTTTCGCAGTAACATTCCGCACATTCTGATCACACAGAAATGCAACTAATTTTGAACGAGTCAAAATTCCACAGAGCGGAAGTCATGGCTTAAGGGATTAAATAGACGGAAACAAAAACCGAAACTCAAAAATGTGGGAATGCCGACTACTAGGGTAGCCACAGGGTCAACATAAATTGTTTTTGAGCACACAGGGGGGACTGTGGTGTCTGGTAGCCAAAGCCCCAGCAAACTGGAATATGCGTTTCCGGTTGCTCCGGAAATTCACCTGGAACGCTTTAGGAACTTTGGCCCTATGTCTTGTTTGTATTTCGTGCCTTGCAGCCGATTATGCTGGGTGTCATCCGTCGGCATCTGTACAGGCACCTGACGTTTCTAACTGAGTTTCCAACCATTTGGGAACAAGCTCCGTAATACAAACAGCTAGTTGTCTGTTTGTCCTCCTAATGTCGCTCATAAAGCAGCTACACAAATATTTGTGTAAACAGTGACACCTGACAGACGTACACTGTTTGTTCGTAACTGGAACGACTGGTGGCGTTCTCGTTCGCTGTACAATACGCAGTTTCGCAACGTTGTAAGTCCTGGACACAACAACTGTTAGACTCTGCTGTACTTTCTATTAAGTACCGGGGGGCACCTGTTGACCTGCAGAGCGTCTGTCAGTAAATAATCCCTTAAGTCATGACTTTCGCTCTGTGGGATTTTGGCTCGTTCAAAATTAGTTACATGTCTATGTGTGATCGGAATGTACGGAATGTCACTCCGGAAAATATCACATGAATTACGTCTTCTTATTGTTTTATTCTTGTTCCCAACGCCCGTCAGCCGAATGGGATGACATCCATTCGAGTAATCTCCGCCTACCAGGACAAACAAGGATTTGCTGGCACGACTGAATGGGTTATAAGTCTGAACCACAGAAGGTTGTTCCTCACAAGTGAATAGATGGTGAGGGTCCGTCTGGGACTTGTCTAAATTTGTACTGTTATGATTCTTTCCAGTACGACTGTCACTAATCTGACAGGCATCAGTAATTTCCCAGTGCCACATCACCCTGAACTCAAGGACGATTCGTTAGCTGGTCAAAGAATGAGAGGATGCAGACTGTTCGAAAAAGAACTGAAAGTGACTGAGTCGGTCTCAGGTCCACTGATAATTTACATTTTGGCGAATCATTGACAGATTGGTATCAATCAGAAGACGCTTACGGTCTTTAGGTTATTGTGGAGGTGAATTCTGATTTTTCCCTACTCATTATTCATGAAGTACAACTATTGTTAGAACCTATATTCACATTAAACCAGAAGTCGTAAAGAGTTTGTGAATGACAATTTTGTATCAACTATCCGGTAAAAATAGATTATCTTTTTTCCTTGTTGACCGCTCACATTTTTCTCTAATACAACGGCTGATATCCGTCAGCCCTTGGCTATCAAAGTTTGCTGAATATGTGGACTTTTAAAAGGGTGGACTGAACTTTCAGAAGTTTTGCTGACTACCATGAGTCGGTTACATCTAAACAAGATATGTTAGATAGGTAATCTATGCAAACGTTCTCGTACGATGGTAGAATTACTGAACTTTTGTGGCATCATCACCAGGTCACAGAGCAAGTCATATGCTATGGAGAGAGGATGATTGCGGTGAAGTGAATGGCATATTTAGAAGTGACATTCATAACCACCAAGAGTGTGATCGTGAATATCTCGAGGTTGATAAGCAAAGAAATGTCTGCGAAATCGTATGAATATTTAGCCAACAAATGTGAAGGGATATAAACAGTTGAATAACATCTATAATGACTGTCCATTATTATGAGCGCTTGCTCATACAAAAGATAATGGAATATACTGCTTATATGGCAGATTCCGATCTGGTCTGGTACAGACGTTACAAGGTTGATCCGAAATGTATTCTTCTCCAACTTATGAATTATTTCTGGAAGATGCTCAGTAGTTCTCCTAAGATCGTTGGCTCTATGATTACATGCCTGAAATTAATAGACGATTATCCCTTCCCTAGGGAACTTCTGATTACACTGCCAGTCACATCGACAATAAATCATTTCAGTGCTGGACTGAAGAAAATGACTCCTTTCTTTGCACCCATAAAAGCATCTAACATGCCTTCAGACAATAAACACTTGAAGTAGGTAGTTTGACAACAGTTGTTGTGAATACCTTTATTCGTGACTACACTGCGAAGCTATTTTGCTTTGCGCTAGTTCTAAATGGTGTAACATGCAAGCCGGCCGTCTCTACTTTGGTTGTCCGTTAGGCTTGCGGACCAACTTTAGGGCAACGTGGAGGCACCGAAGGACAGCATTCTTCCGGAGTAGGGGATCCAACAACAGTCCTGTAAAAGGAAACAACATAAAGCAAGCATGAGCCAAAGGCCCAGTAAGCCATGCACATGACTTACACAAACGATAACTAAGACGGCGCCGACAACTCAGCAGCACGCTTCGTCACCAATTCAAATTCAACTCGTGCGCGCCTGCTGGTTTTGGTCTCACATTACAGTACCTAAAAGCAGGGCAGCTCAAAGCCCAACCGATAGACATAATCCAGAAAATGACGGTGCTGGATGCTTCTCAAACAAACTGTAAGACTGCTTTTTGCTATGTTTACTAGGATCTACTCGTTACTAAGGTGCAATTGTCATCATAACTTGTAACCTCAATATGCGCGGAGTATACGACAAGTTTGTGTGAAAGTAGAACACCAGCACACTTTCCACCTATACGCTTCATCAAAGGAATTGCATCATTACCGAAACATGACAAGCACTCAAAACGCACACCCGCACCGGTGGTTGATTCAGCCAGAATGGGTTATTGTCTCTGTAGATGGTTGTAAGCGCGTATGTAACTGGCTGAAAAACTGAGATGACTTTTTGTCCAGAGGTTACATGATGCAATACAAACATGAAGAATCGTTAAAGTTTTGTTACTTTCGGCAATCTTTGGAGGACAATGGATATTTGTAGTGGCCAAGTACGAGCTACTGGATAGCTGAAATAAGTGCAGGTGTACGTTACTAGGCTGTCCATGACGATAATGTTAACTGGCAAGTTACTACAATTGAACTTGCGGATGTTCACAGGTATTCTGCGTGACCACCACACTATTCCAAATTACCAGTATTCGAGAAGCAAGAGTGTTGTGGAGTCACCTTGGACTGCTGAAGCACATTCAGGATTGCTACGATGTTCGTAGCACCACGGAGCCGGAATATTGGATGAAAGATCATCAAGTGACTTTGTAAATAGAGAAGAGTAGACAGGTGGGCACAAGTTTCATGTTGTGTTGCAATGTCACTTTACTCAGTTCGAAATTGTGAGAAGCGCAGCAAGAGTTTTGCCGCTTAAAGATGAAGCAGAAGCGTTGCTGTACAATACAGAATTATCGTTAGTTAATAAAATTAAGAACATCTCTACATGTCATTCAACCAAGATGCCGCATATACTGAATGCCGTAGTACAGGTGACAGAAGAACTGTCATCACCGGATGAACAAATAGCAAGGTAGCTAGCACTAACAAACTAACTTATTAAACGGATTGCTACACAAATTACCCTTTTGAAGACAGCCAACTGTGGCTTTTACTGACAGGATCGTTTTGCATTTCGGAAGACGTACATTATTCATTCATTTCAGTCATCCTTCGTGTTAGTTTATCGTTTGGAAGTTTTCAGATGGTCATACTAGCTTACAAATCTATGGCCTATGAGCTTGTATACAACCATTGGGAGGATGGCTCATCCTGTTGATCGTAGACACAGTTGTGTTTGTTTACTCTTGAGGTACCGTGTGTGTCTCAAATGATCTGTTGTCTTGCAACCCATATCCGAACAGCATGGCAGCATAATCCAAAAGTCCGTGGTGTGTAGAGTAGCACATACCGGTGGACGTAACATTGCTAGCAAAAGGGCTACTCATAAAAGAAGACTGACGTAGTCAATAGCGGCTGCCTGTCACGTGCTTCGGTGAGGCACCCTTTTTGGTGGGCTGTGTTGGTGTGCCCCCAGGTCAACTGATCTATCCATAAATAGGATTTCAATTCCATCGCTTCCGCTGAAGGTCATTTAAGTAACTACTGGCTTCCTGTGACATATCCTTGTTCTCACAGTCGTTAAGTTAACAAGTCACAAATTGTCAACCTAATGAGACTTAACGATTGCCCAATAACCTGTATGTTTCGTACTCATGTTTTTTGCTATTCAGCTGGCACGTAAGGTAAATAGCCAGCTTAAACCGCTTTCGTTTTGTTCTTATTCTATCCAGTTAAAAGAAGGTTCCCTCTGGATTCCACTCAATCTGAAGGCCCCGATCTGTGTGAAACCTGCTCGTGATTTATGGTAAGTATGTTTCATATTGTGCACACTCCTCAGACTTTGTCACCACGGTGGAATTTGGTGTTGAGTGGCAATTCCAAATTTCTAGACATAATGACCATCTTGTTAGTATTTACTTCGATTTTGTACTACCCAAATAGATCTGCTCACCTAACATTATGGATTCTATGGCGAGTACTAACAAGTGTTCAGAGGTCCCATCTTCTGATGAATCGAAGTTTTATTCGAGAGAACAGTAGAAAATTCCTGATTGTACACACACTACGCAGCGCTGATTGAAGCCAGTATCACTTTTATGTCAATCGTAACTCTATACCGATGCAAGCTGGCAAGCGAACAAGGACGTGGTCAGTAACCAACCTACAAGAAATTAGGGCATGCCCTGTGCTTCTGATTCTGCCCCACGGGTGAGAGAGTTGGCTCTTTCAAACGGCATTCCAACACAGTTGTCTAGAACAGTTTGCTCATGTTAATTGGGCCGATCAATTGAGCAACACTGCAGTCCGTCAGTTCTTGTTTGGTAAATCTACAAAATCGTGTCTGATAACACATTTGAGGAAAAATGTGTGGTCTAAGATGCCTCGGTCATGTATTCTTTATACTGATGGAATCCCCGTCACACAGTGTTAAGTGCAGCCGCTGACAACCTGAGGAAACCATAGTACACTCAGACACATACCCACAGATCATGAGTACTTCGACCATCTCCCTGGGCAAAATCGGTGAGTACCGGGTGTTAGATCAAAGAGTATAAGACCATGCCCACCGTTGGCAGGAAAATCTTTTGGACATGCTGGATGAAGCTCTTTGGGTAAAGTTGGTTTGTCTACGATTAATACAGACAACACTATAGATGGGGGGGTTAAGAGTCACTAGCAATTGCTTTTGACTGCTGAACTAAGGTAGCTTGAAAATGAGCCTGGACCTTAACAATGTCTTCGACAAAGTAGCTCAGTTTATTCTCAAAAGACAATTCAGCAGTTGTGGCCTTTTTGAGAAAACTGCCTAAGCGTTTTGAGAGTTATATGATCGGATAGAAATCCAGCCTCATGAGTAAAAGGGTCAGTCATCAAAATAGCCTCTCGTGAATGACGATGTCCTCACTGATCTATCCTGGGCAGTCTGCTGCCCGTTCCATTCGTTCTTCAGCTGTAAAGCATTGCCAAATCACCAGCAATACATTGCGAGACTTCTACACAAAATGGCGATTTATGCACGGTTTGCTGATGTGGACGCACATCAATATCACTTCATTTCGTTTGGTTGGTGTTCTGTAGATAAAACGTACCACCCAACATTGTCAACCGTAGGGCAGTGCAAATCTGCCATCAAAAATGTCCTCATCTTTAAGTTAGCGTTCATTAGCTGAAGGTTCTCAAATGAGAAAAGACCTGAGAACACTGCGACAGAAAAGTTAAAACCCTTTACAGTTGTACGGAGGAGCCGTAAACAACCTCACTCTTAAGCTTGATGCGGGGTGCATAGTTCCATCGTGCACCCTAATATGGGAACAAAGAAACAAGCTGTATGCCACCTAGTAGAAAGTCGTACTGAGTGTCAGGAGGCAGGCCATTAAGAGAGTCAGGTAGCTCACGATACGCTTTTATTCAGAACGACTGGCGGTATTGGAGTAATCCTCAATCAACTACAGTAACCTGATAAGAAACTCATATTTAATATATTGCTTTATACAAATACCTGGTCATCCTCTGGTGGGTTTATTCTTGTCAAATGAAAACCAGTGAGTTGGTCAGGTGGGTAGGCCAATGTGTAACCATAATTTCTTGTCAGTTAGTGGCTATGCTTCTGAAGCACACTTTCAAATTTGATAGCCATAGATGAGTATGTTAAGATATTGAATACTCCAATTGACGTACACTTACATGACGGTCGGCAGCAAGTATGAGTATCCTGGCAACCAACCTCCACAAGATACCAGATGCTTAGATCTATCAGTGTCCATGTGTCCTTTTGTGTGTCAGTCTGGAGGTTGTCTAATTCTATCCGTGTGTTGACACTTTAGCCTGTTGTGTAAATAGGATTGGACTGAAGGAACTATTGAATGTGCGAGCAAAAAAACGGTCCACGGGGAGATACGACGAACCAAAGAGATATATCAACGAAGTGAAAAATCCGAATAGTATTCAAACGTTGCCTCGGATTTGTCGTGATGGACAGCTGATTAAAACGATTCAGTTAGTTGTGTGTTTCACTGAAGTCGTCAGAAGACAAGAGAAATCAAACCAAATAACAGAAAAGCAGAAGCTTCGGAGCCAAAGAAACTTGTTCATATTCACGCCACTTCTTTTCTAAAAACTACCCATGCAACCCAAATAGAACTGAGTTTTACTCACTAGGCTCGTCCCTCTACCTTCGTTTCAGGAAGTGGCGAGTTTTTGTTTTGTTACAGACTAGTGTTTTCTCTGTTGTTTAAAGTTAATCTCAGATAGTTTAAAGTCAGGAGAATAAAAAGTATGATGCGACAGCGGACTTTACTGGTGGAGAAAACAAGTTTGAAAATGCGTTACAACTACAATAACCTTTGTAGATCAGCTGAAATAAAATTCCTTTCACGCATTTTTAACAGCACACAGACCGATGCACTTATAACAAACTGTGTAAGGAAAGTCAAATCAAAGTTCTTAAGAACTGGTTCACTCTGCTTTTTGTTTCTGGAAAGTACAAAGTTACAAGTGTGTAGGAGAAAACTAAAGAGAGGGTGTGCTTTTAAGCTGAATGGTTGCTTTCTCTAGCCAGTATACTTCAGCTTCTTCCGTGTAGTCATTTCTTCTACGATTTTAACCTGATGAACGGGATTTTGCCCTATTATTAACACAGTAGCAGAACTACATAACATCAGTGGGAATATGGTTGAGACTGACTGAATAGTCTTCGGTTTAGAACAACGCGCGAGCATCCGGGAATTTGTTTTATTAATCACGTTTTATTCCTGAAGTGAAAGCTCCTTCAGACCAGACCTACTGAAATACGGGTTGTCGAAATTAGAGAAATAAATAACCCCTGGTCCTTCTTTCCCCTACATGACTTGTGAAATGTAAACCCAAATGTCATTTAAAAGAAAGCCCCACCGAAATATTCTTAAGTAGCCTGACGAATTTCTTCTCTTTACGTAGTAGATTACAGAATACTATTAACTCTGTGAGGTAGATTGGAGAAATCAACCGAAACTTAATTCACGTACTTCTGACATACTGTCACGGATTGTGATTTTTAGTCGTGACTTTACATGTCTCCAAGCTAGTCACTTTAATCCCACTCTCTCCATCCATAGCCCGTCTCATTCTGGACCGACAGCACAATGGTAGCAATACTTCGAATCGTGCCCATAATCTGCGCCACAACACTTATTCCCTCTATCGACGGTAGAGTTAGCGCCGCGAGGAATAATACAGACTAAGAAACTTCGTCTATAACGTAATAACGTTATCGGAGCGTGTGACCGTAGTCAATGCAAACTGTAGATCTATTAGCGGCCTACCTTTGTAGCTCGCGGTTAACCCTCTGGCCTGTGGCCGGCTTTTAGTGTTCTCATTTGCGGGACGACAAATGCAAAACAGAAGAAAATCCCATCAACGCCGTCAGCTCAGCGCAAACAACCCGGTCATTGGACTTATTTAATGTTTAGTCAGCTGTTTCCATCGTCGTCCAGAACTAGGCAAATCAGAGAGGTTTTTGAACTAATTGGACATCATTCACAATTGACCGCTGTTGTCGCATTCCTATAGACTTTCCAGTGTGCCTTCTTCGAGAAGAAGCACAATATACGCATTTTGCTCTCGAGAGAGGTAGTCAGTGGTGCACGTTTTTGCTATCGCCGAGAGTGGAACTCCAGGCAAGATTTCCTGAGGCAACCGCGTTGACCAACACGTCATTTACCTCACATTAGGCAAGGATATGCACTACTGATGAGCTCTAATGAGAGCGAAACTCGAGTCTAGTGGTTCTTTTCGAAGGGGGCTGAGTGGAAAGTCTATAGGAATTCGACGAGTGTGGTCAGCTGTGGGTGATGTTCAGTTAACATAAAAACCAAAATCCTCCACTACTCGTCAAAGATCAGAGAGGTTTGATGGGTGAGAGAACTTGTCTGAGTGTGTGTGTATGTGTGTGTGTAGGGATGTACCGATGAGTTATACTAAGCTCACGCGTCTCGGCTAAAGAGGCGAGGCAGAAGCCATCCGTGAGGATTCGGTTTCTTACGACTTTGTCGGATAAATTTTATTATAAAACAAGACAACGGACGGATAACTGCCACGATCGCAGGCTAAGGGTGGTGAAAAACGTGGGGAAATCGATGGTCAAACAAAAAGCCAAGACAACCGACTAAAACCAATGAACAAAAGCCAAAAAGGTTTCAGAAGATGCTAACTTTCACCTGACATATTTGTAGTGAGTAGAAATCAGTCACTGTAGGTGATCACAGTGGTAATGACCGCAGAAGTTCTTTTAAGAAGAACATTCACATCTGCTTGTAGTGTTGAGAAATCATCTCGAAACTATGGCTGGTTTTTAACACTTTTCTGGGAAGCTCTTTAATTTTGAGAGGTTACCTTGTGGTGGCTTCTCTAGCTCGGAATAATTGTGTGCACGAATCAGGAATCCAACCATGAGTACGTTTAGTTTTTCTGTTAGAAAAATTGCACGAAAACTGTCATATTAAGTAGTACCACGGATGCAACTGGTACCGGATTTATAAAGCAGTGGTCTTGACAAGTTTTTTATTTTCACCGGCTAGCTGGTGAGCAGAAGTTAATTAAAAATAGTAACTAAACTAAGCTCCGTGTTGATCAAAATGATTACAGATTGACTAGCATTCGAATAAATTTAATGTCTCCGTCGCGTTCACAACCTATACTGTGATTGGTTCCACATATGAATGTGTTAGAACAACACTGATTACACTCATGACTTATAGATGAGAACGAATCGGTTATTCCAAAGCAATGTATGTTTATAAAGGCTCCAATTATTGTTATGTGTCATAATGTGGTTGCACTGTCTATCAGTAAGTTTAGCCCTTCATAGCTGGAAGAATTTGCTGAACCGTGGATAATGTCACCTTCGAATTTGATGTCTTGCAGTAGATAGGGTTGGACAACGGTTTTCTCGTTTTATCATTCGGATGCATGCTGTACTTGAAACTCAGGACCTAACACAACAATATATTATCAAATCATGTAATTTCGTTTCAGGATCAACAGTATGAAAAGTGGCTTATTTAGAGAAGTATACCTGGTACAGTTTATTTGTCCGCTAGTGTACCAAGTTCTGTCAAAGGTCATTCTAGGTTGCTGAGTCACTGAAATTCTGCTGGGCTAATTAACATTTGTGACACCATGGGATTAAGGTCAAGAATGAAAGTGCTTCGGAAGAGCATACTTCTTGCTGTCGATTGGAGCCGGTGAGAAATTCTGCGTTTCCAAGTCTGCATTGTTAACTAACGGCTACAAAATACAATTAAGTTTATGCAAATTAGACTAGTTTTTCAACATACCATGCAGCCGTTTAAAAATCCTACACAGCAACTCTAAAGGTACGTTATAATTATTCGACTTTCACGACCGTCTGAAGTTTAACCCACGTTTTATTTGTTGAAGAGAATGTCATCTGTGGTTCCGTGTATAGTCATCTCTCAAGATTAATCAAAAACTGCAAGTTTCACAGAATGTTAAACAACGTGTGATTTGTTTTGTGGCGAGACGGAGGTATCATGACAAGTTAGCAAACTTGAATTCTTCCAAATACCTTATTGTCAGCGTCAACAGTTCCAGAAAGACAGTCAGCTGTGCTCTAGCTAGTTGAGAAACTCACGAGTTGACTGTTTGGCGCGAGTTGATAACGGCCTGAAAAAGTCTCTTATTTGAATGCATCATTGTGCAGACAGAGTTGTTCTACGTTTTATGAAAGTGGTCTGGCGACACTAAAAAGAAGGAATCCTACGATCATAGGCTACTCGCACATATTGTGGCCAAGTATTTTATGGACGAACAAGGCCACCCGTGATCAGACAGGCTAATCAGAAGAATTCAGAACAGTACACTGAGCGACCGAAGTGTAAGTCGTACGCCATATATCTTGAACGATTTGGACACCAGAACTGACATTAAAAGATTACACGCATTTTGACTAGGTAATTCCACAATCTTTTCCTTACCGTGGTCACATAATAACTCTACCTCATTGTGTATCAATCTTTTTTCTACTATAACGAAATGTTTTGCAAATGGGTGCGAAATGGCCGCAGTTTTTAATGGGTTAACTCACACCAGAATAGTAAGTCGGTTCCACACTTTAAAATGGATAAACTGATTCGATTAGCCATCTTTTATCATCCACGCCCGTCTCTTATTATCAATCGCCCCCATAATTTATCGTTGATGTCTGGTTGCTTATCGTTCTCGGTGTAACGAGATTGGGCTGGAGTGGTTTCCTGATTAACGAAACTTCTGCCGAGCTAAGCTCACTTACAAGCTGTTGCAAGCGGAACAGCGTTCGATCGGCACCATTTAATCATAAACGACAATCACCTGCTTACGACAAGACCGTGGAATCTAACAACACACGGGCCAATCGAACACCACAATGCTTGTCGCCCAATAACAGTGGTAAACAGTTGATTTTCTAACAAACTGAGTTTATTTAGTACCCATAACAACACTGCTGTTCTGGGATTTTTTAACTCAGTAGGCTAGTACGCGATACTGAGCCACAGGTTTGAAGGTGGTCATCACAGAGTTGTGACAATTAAAACTGGAATTTATAGTATGCATCCTGTCGGATAGGGCATCCCGTATAGCAGCAAATATTACTTTTGGTTAAGAGTGTGTGATAAATTGGTGTATGTTCAACTTCAGTGTAACGGGTGAGCAATCAGAAACTTGGTTTATTAGCAACGCTTCGCTACTGATAAAGAAACTGCGTCGAACAAGTCAGTCTGCGGCATAGTCCAATTAAGGCAAGTTGAACACTACTCATAATTGATCACAATGTACGCATTCCCATTGATATTTCAGTCAAACCCCAGTTTCGCTCTTGTTTGGACCGGTCAGTCACCGTCAGGATTAAGATTTCGGCCACAGTTTCACGAGGCTACCGTGTTAATCACATTAGTCGCGACCAAATATTCATATGTAAACTCCCATCCGCGACTGCCTTATGAAGGCATGTTCTGAGTTCAGAATCCGACCGTGACAAAGGCATGCACTGCAAACGAGCTCTAATTCCAGTGAAACCCGTTTAACGTGCCTCTTTATGCCAGAGGTTCGTTGGCCATATCAACCGAATGCGAAAGCTTTAATCACATGTGTGATGTTCAAATTAAACTAACTAAATCGCCAAATATTCATCAGTAAACTATATTAGAATGCTATCTGTATCTCAAGCTTATACGACGTAACTAGCTGTACACCCATCCAACCTTGCTACCATTAGTGTTCTCTCTCTGACGGCACATTCTTTTCATTTAAATGAGTATCTACATCGGTCGCTGTATATCCCAACTAAATTCTTCGCTATTTTCACCACCAAGACACTTGTGACCTTATTCTACTGAACAACAAGAATAAATCAAAGATCTATCGAAACCGACATAACGTTGTCTACCCGCACTACGTCATTAAAATACCACTGATTTTTTTGTATGAACTGTTCATACGCAGACTGGCTCTTCGCACCACTACATAACCTACAACTAGACGCTTGTTTATTGTATTGTATCTTGTGTGAAAAACGAATGACCAGCTCTACCAGCTGTCTCACATTGACTGACAGAAAACTGACCCACTGAAAGTATTCAAACTCACGCGAAATAACGTGCTTTCGAGTCATTTACGTACACACTTTCCACAAAATTGTGGTAGACGTGTGATCCTAAACGCATTAATTCCGGTGCATTCTCCATATGGCTGAAAGACTGACGTTAGCCGTCTACTTTTGGTTATTACTACAGCTAGAAGAATCAGGTTTAGTTTGACCAACGTAACAAATACAACTGTAACACGACTTTTCATCGTTTTGCAGTACACCGTATTGCTGATTGTCGTTCATCAGTTCATGAGTTGTAATAACAAACAAACAAACGTATATTGATGGGAGTTAACGATGAACAATTTTGCCGGAATAAAGACAACTGTATCGGTTTACGTGTACTGTTTGTTAAATCAGAAACATGTAAACATCAACCAACCTAACGACATTTAAAATTTCTCTTGCCAATAGACCTTAACTCGTCAACACTCCATGAGTCAATACTATCTTACCTAGATATGTCTTCATGCCTAAATCTGTCGTTTTACCAAGCTTTAGCAATGAAATATTAGCCATACTGATAATCGCGTATAAGTGACTTACAATTTGTTAGATACACGAGTTGGATATCCGACTCATCAGAGAACAAACTTGCACAGGTTTTCAAAGTGAGACTTCCGATCACGTGACAAGTCCGCAAAACAATTCGACAGGGCATTTTTGACTAAGCAATAAACGGTTGACTAGACAGGAGATCATCAATGTGATACATCCTGATTTGTTTCTAAATTTGCTTTGAAACTTTAACATATTTTCAGCAGTTGATTCATCAACCTGTGAAAGAAAATTCGGTAATATTTATTCTCAACAATGACAACGTGAAGTGATCTTCTGCTTTCAAAGCGATATGCATCAAAAAGTTTTCAGGAAAAGATTATCAAAATGACATTGAAGTCTATAAGATTTGCGACATCCCGTACATAATTTATCAGACCGGGATTTGAAATGTCTTCTACGCAGTCCACATCGAAATTCATGCCCACCAGTATTTAAATCTTGGAGTGAGGCAACCTAGATGAAGGCTATTGGTGACAATTCGTCTGTGTGCAATGTTTGCAAACTTCTCTCTGATTTGTGGAAACTAAATACAGTTATTCTATGGTTTATGGCAATCAAGTCAGTAGAGGGTTGCGTTCCAGGCAACCATATTATTCGACTCATCTAACCAATTTTGTGGACTAGTACGTCATGACAAACATGACCTACAAACGATGCATCAAAAAGGAGCGAAACCCGTTGTCACTCAAGGGGGTAAGACAAAAATGTTGAGCGAACACCACTGCCGTACATTCGTTTTCCTGAGGTCACCGTTAATAAACAATTGAACACTTCCAACCATCGTCGTTTCTGAAGAAGTTCGCTACACAAATCTGGTAAGTATGGAGCCGAACTGTGGATAGCATACAATTGAAATAACGGTTACGTTCGCAATCTGCAGATCAGTCTTAGAAACGCAGCAAGTGGTGTTTCTGAGAAGAACCAAAGCAAGCAATTGGTGTTCAAAATGAGGACAGCTCTGATAGAGCACTAGCTAACGTGTGATAACATTATAGCCTCACATCATTCGAGCCAGAAGCTAGTTAATCAAGACCTACAAATGACAGACACGGTGAGAAAAAGAAGCTCCCAGTCGCAATCCTAGGTACAAACAAGGGAACATTGTTCTTCTCAAAGTCTCCTCGTTAAACATAAATATACCTGCTGCTTACTGTCCGATAAAGAATGCTGTGGATCAGTGCCCAAAAGTGAATGGGGCTAAACGTCTTCATATGATCATTTGATAGTTTTCCAGGGTGCAGTCGGTAATGCGGGAGTCAACACAGCCTTCTCAGAAAAGCGTGGATAGACTATAACTCCCGGTCACGAAAAGCATGTGAACTGCTTCTGCTGAGCCCATCCAGGAGTAAAACCCAAGTATATTGATTATTTTCGAAACAGGCTGACCTTAAGGCCTATGTGAACTGGAATGTTTCAATGAAGTCTGGGTGCTGTTCAATTTAGATGAGTATATTTTTTGGATAAGCACCGTGTACAAAGGCACGGTTACAGAAAACAGGGAGGAATAGAAGTCAAATTTCATTTTCACTTTTAACAGAAAAAATGATGAGTTGAAAATTTACACAAATACGTTGTAAGTGTGAGAGAAAACTTAACGTTCAGGAGCACAGTAGATTCAAACTGTAGTACAAGCGACATCGTTTCTTACCTCAGCTTAATCATGTGCTGAAAAGTCACCAAACCCATTGTGGAGTTAAGCATACTTAGGACATCCAAATGCTCATTGAAGTCCATTTGAAAATAATACTCACAAATATGACTAAATGCCTTTATGACGCGTATATTTTGTGATCAGTATATCAACTGCAGTTTCATATGTTAACAGTTGAATATGCTGATTTTGTATTTTTTATCCACAAAAGTTTGACTCATTCAAATCAAAGAAGATCGTGAAGCTTTGTTTGCCAGTTATTCTGCTAGAGATCTTATGATTTAACAGTCACGTGAACAACCGCAATTATTCTACTTAATAATTGTTTGTGTTCTGATTCAAACATTCTTTTATTTCATTACTGAAATGAAGTGGCGGAAATGTGTTTTGTGCGTGCAACCTTCCTGTGTCCGAGCATGAACCGTTGAGTCGAAATACCACGCTACTTCAACGGTTTGCCAAATACAAATCCCGGTTTGTCCTGGGCCCAACCAACACGTTCGGAGAAATAGAACATGCAGCTAACAACTTCGTGTCACCGGTAAATAAATTAGCTTTATCCAATACGTTACACTTTTTCGAAGGGTTGATGGCATGATGTGTATAATTTTTGAGAAAATTTCGAATGACATTAATTTCTTGTTTGATAAACGGATGTGATCTGTCAACTCATCCATTGCTTCTATTGCCAACGCAGAACCTTGAAGATCAGAGCTTGTCAAAGGCTGTTCAGCAAACATCAAGTCTCTTTGACTGGTCAACCATGTAGACAAGTTTCGGATTCATCGGTAGAGAAAATTCGAAAAGGAATTGGAAGCAACCACCCCGTAGCTTACAACCTGAAACTCAGACTTATAGCACCACAAACGATAATGGCTTTCTCATTTGATTCATTACAACCGATGCACATTGGATTTTTGGTTCACCCATGAAAACCCCTTTGTTAGTAAAAAAAAAATTTAATGATTCCCAATTTTGAACAGTCTGTATCCGATCAGGACAAAATAGATTGGTGTTGATGGAAAACTGTATGTGAAGGAATGCTTGACATGAAGTATTGTTGATATGGTTTTCAACCAGTGCATCTTAGAGATCTAAAGCCATTCTTATTCATTGAGACAGTAACTTAAAATAACTAAGCTATGAACCAACCCTTAGCTGCTGATAATGCCATGGAAGAGTCAAGTAGGTTGCGGTTGTCAAGTGTACTCGTATTGATTTTTAGATTTCGGTCCGTTTCAATCTCATGCACTTCCTTCACACCAGGTAGTGTAAGACATTCCGTCCTATGTTTTCTGAGTGACAATGATTCCGAAACAATTCTGAACACTACTAAGACGTTCAGGACATCTCCTGCCAAGTCCAATCTAGTCATTCAATACTGTTAGAAATGAATGTTTTTTTACTTTTGGCAAGTCGGAGATCATTATTATTTTCTTCACATATGTACGACAGTAAATGTTATCACGTTTGCAAGCAAGAAGACCAAACAACGAATGACCTGAAGCAGTTGTAAGCCCGTATCATTTGTGAAAACAAAAGAATTCGAGTCTGCCTAAAAATGATATGGTTTTCATTCGTACTTTCTACCCTACTACATAATTGCAAAAACCTACCCCATTTGCTCAAAATAACTTCTCGGGTATCCCTTTTGCAAAGTTGTCTTCAGGACCGACTGTAATTGTACAGCCAACTGATAAGGGTTCAGTAACGGTACTGTCAGGAGGTTGATCTTCAATCAGTTTCGCAAATCAAACGATCTGAAGTCATCGATTCATTTTAAAATATTCACCCGTTTGTTCTTCAACTAACTATTTGTGAATTACAAATATGTTCGGAAAGAAAACCACCCAGCGTTTAGACTTGATTTTAACTGTCATTTCTGTTCAGATTCTTGTGGCCATGCGACTCACGGTCGAAGTCCTAATCACATCCGTTGGCGGTGTTGTTTGTGTTTGTTATACACTGTTGTTATACAGTCGACTAGTGTATAGATTCAGTGCCAAATTAAGTGAATGCTTACTTACACAAGACATCTTGCTCATTCATAAGTTAGAACGTAAAACAAATTTTGAACTGAGTTTTCATCCGGCCGTAATCATTCGACTACCAGTGTAATGGAAATTACACATTTTAGCAAATTTTTTTTGCAGTTGTTAAGTCGTCATGAGAACAATGATAAAACAACCAATCCACTGACCAGTGACTGGTCACAAAGGTCAGCTTCACATACCTCTTCTCAGTCAACTTCAGTTACACCTTTAACTACTAAAATAATAGAAGCACAGTAAATTTTGCGACAAATCAAGTACGAATGGCGAATCCGATGGAATTATTATTCACATAGATTGAACATCACCCACAATTGATCGCAGCTGTCGCATTCCCATAGACTTTCCAGTCGGCCCATTTCGAAAAGAAGCACTAGACTCGAGTTTCGCTCTCATTAGAGCTCGTCAGTAGTGCATATCATTGCCACTGCAACCGGGACTTGAACCACGGACATTATTAATAACTCCCCACAAAAGAAGTCCTTAACCTTCTTCTGGATGGAAGTTGGTTGCTGTTTCATTGGACTGAGGATAGACAACATTAATCTATTATCAAAAAGGGTCATTTTTGGTAAGAATGTTAACATATTAGCTATACTGTTTAGATTATTCAAATGAAGTATACGTGCTGAAGTCGTCGACTGAACAATTTGTTATGATGCTTTATATCGTTCGTGGTGTGAACGTCTGTCTATGTTGGAGAGACAGCTCGATGAAACTAGTTACATTCAATCAATCTGTGTGAAGATGATTCTTTTTTAATTTAACTTTCAGAAGGAATGCGCACTTATAAAACACTGCAGAGCAGCTATGCTATTTCAAGCTGAGATTGCTGGTTGTATAATTACGACTGGGTGGAGGGGGCAAACTCAATTTACCGACCACTGCTCAATAGTTATGGAGTAGGTAGTCATTGAATGGATGACGCGTGCATCCGAGATGCTAATCGGATCAACAACGGGTATAAAATGAGAGAGTATTGCAGAACCAAAGAGTGAATCACCCAAAACATATGAAACGGTGGGCAAGCGGAGCGGAGAGGTGGCGAGGTCACATGTGTGGTGTTTTGAAGTCGACAGGGATTCGAATTACATCGGATGAATGGATGGGAATGGGACAGGACTAAGTTATGGCAACAACCAAATTAGCAATGTTGAACAGATACATGGTTAATAAATCATGACGGAAATTCCACTGTTTATATGATGTCCTACAAATGTTTCCTAAAAATGGAAGTGAGCAAAACACAAAATATTTCAGTATAATTATGAATCCTCCCGATTCATAGCAACATATTAGGACTAATTAGGGCATATTTGTAAGATAATTACATTCACATACAAGGAGATGACACTGTTTTCAAAAATACTCAGCATACTCAGGTATTCATCAACCTTTCATTTACACAGAACATTTTCTACTAGACCTGACTGATAATCTAGTAGGTGTACCATTAGTCAATAATCAAAGACGTCCTGGCCAACTGTCAGAACTCTCGAGAATGTTATTTCGATTCTGTTACATTTAGTATGTGAGAATATCGGATACTGTGAAGATCAGCAAATTGTTGCATTTGTTTGAAACCGTTTGGTCCATGGAACGACCACAACTTGTGCTGTCGTTCTACGGTGATGAAGTCAACTCAACTCAACTCAAGGAAAGTATTCGAAAACTAGTCTGGAAAATCAGTGGAAGTACCGGTGAGTTAATTTTGGGATTAACTGCAGCTTGAATTGGTGATCTGGGATTTTGAGGATGAAATATCACATGGTTTAAATGTAATCATAAGGCAAACTAAGAATATGTTGAGATAGGGCAACATTTAGTTTATTCTCACTAGTCCGAAACAGACAATATTCAATATCCCGCCGGTAGCACCGTAATTATATGGCTTGCTTCAGGTACGCTCAGATAAGTAGAACTGATTGGCTATAACCTTGGTAAAGGGGGCGAGTAAATTTCGTAATATTCGTAACAACATGCAGTATAAAAACCCCAGGCTAGTACACCTGCCAAGCCACTGATCGCCAGATGGACCGTGAAAGCAGATCAACAGATCAACCCATCTCATTTACGTTCATATAGTCTATACGAAACAACAAATAATTATCTGAATAGATCAACTGTGACAGTATCTGAGAAGCCATCTATCAAGGTTGATAACTTGACGCATGCATTCATCCACTATAATGTATAAAAACTATATAGTTTACTTGTGCAGCTGGTGACGGTGAGTGGAATGTCAGCATATTTAACGCGACCCCTATTTAGTTCCAAGCTATTTAAACAACAAGAATTTTCACTGGAACCTAGTTCGAGTATGTCCAACGAAGATTCTCAGTCATCGTCTCATTATAAACTGCTTATAGTGAAATATACGACCACTCAGGCTGTTTTTACAAATGACGCCTGTAAGGCTGATTAGGATGGGCAAAACCCCCGAATGATGACGCAGTTGTCTGCTCGGTTTTTACTCACTTTAGCTTCAGCTTAGGAGTACAACCACAGACGGAAGCAGTCATGTAGTTTTCGTTTTAAGGTGAGCAACCTGGAATATTTCGATCGAAAATGATTTCTACCTTTGCATTTACAGTGACCTGGATCATCACTGACGGTATGCAGCAAGGTATCTCACCAGTGGTCAGTGAAGCAATCAAGCAATATATCGAGGCCTATGGTGAGGGTTTGGTCGAGGCTCTAGGTGTGGTACCTTGGAGACGTGCTTGTGCTTTAGAAGGTCTGACTTCACCGGAGTATACAGTGAGTTCCAGATTTATCTTGGATCACGTGTGTCAGAGTTCATTATTTTCGCAATCGTATTCTACATCACAATCGGTGGCACTTAGCATAAAATACATGCCAGTAGTAAATTAAAAGTACTGTCCACCGTCAGTGTGCGATTCAGGTTAACATTCAAACAACAACGTTTGTCCACATGCTACGGTCTGCTTTGTCTACAGTTAGAGTTTCATTTTTATTTTTGTAATAAACCACTGCTCATCGTTATCATCACAATGGAAATAGTTCTATGTATTGGTCAATTCTACCGATTTTCACTTAGCAAGTATCACCTCGTGTTTCGCTAGTCGCTTCATATTGTATGTGAATGCTAAGTATTGCTATTTGGCTAAAACTTCCAGGGTTGCTACCCAGCAAGGTATACTGTCATGAAAGAAACTTCGGCGTTACATGGGGACTTGGATATTAATATGACGCATTATTTGTTTGTGGATAATGGTGAATGCGCATTGGATCAAGCTACGTTGGAGTTTCGGTCCAAACTTGAATCCTTCCTACATAATTGGTCTTGCAGTGACCATCTAGACGATGTGAACATGCTGAAGCAAGGTAATTGTGATTACGTGGTTTTGAATTCCTATAGTATTGCACACTTAAAGTACACATTCTTTATATGTCACAAAGCTGTCTAATCGGATCATGCTCACTATTCTGCAGCTGATATTTTGAGTACAATATGACAGATGGACTATATTATGTCAAGTTGAACATCATTCCCATTTGGTCAAAGGGTTAACTTCCAAACAGACTTTCCAGCCATCAGTATTCTGTTATTCCAGTGTAGTTAGCAATCGCTGAAAATTTCCAAATACTGCTTTGATGAGCTTGAAAAGTCCGATTAGGACAGAAATTTCGATATCAGTTGGTTGGGACTCAACTAACGGCTTTCATTTCGAAATACGATGATGGAAATTTAAAGTCAGACAGCCGTAGGTTGAGTTCAAAAATATTTGTAGTTTTCACATTTCTTAATCCTCCCCCCTCCTCGTCGCGCAGTACAAACCTGTGGCATTTTGTCGGGTGGAAATGAGAACACTTTGAATGCTATACACTCACTTGTCAAGGATAATATGCCAATAATACTTTTGAAGGTAAGCACTTGAATGTTATAAACAATTTAATAATGATCGATGATGTGATGCCACTACACCTTTTATACTCAGGCAAACAAAACTAACCTACAGTTAAACCCCGAAACTGCGGATTCGGTGCTGGCGTATACTGCTTGCGACGCATACTGTTGCAATTACTGAGCGGAGATTGGCTGTATCATCCCCGTTTCTAAACGACCATTATCACTCCTGCTTTTCTTGTAATCTGTTTCCGTTTACTCTTCATCAGTTTAAGACCTTCACTCAGCCCACTTTTATCATTAACTGGCGGATGAAGTTACATGGTTGATATGCACATAGATAGGCAGGTAGACACAATGATCGATTGCCTCCTTCGAAGTGAAAGGGCAAGCACATAACAGATGAAGACATCAAATGCAGTTAGCTCACTGCACCAAATCCTCGAGGTGGCCGAAGCAAGCACTAGCACCAGGCCGTCTGTGCGTAGAGTACATGAACAGTGTAATATGGGCGCCGAGTTCATAGGTGTGTCCCATCAAAATACAAGCAACTCAGGCATAGATAACCATTCTTCCCGGGTGTCAAAACGTCTGTCTATTAGTGCATCTGTGAACCGCTCAGCTTAGTAAAGCCCTCAGTCATCACTATCCTTACATCCCCGTCAACTCTTTCTTTGCCGGGCGGTTTAGAGATAACATAATAAATGCCGTGGCAGCTGAAGGCAAACAGCATTCTTGTCGGTTCTCACTTACTGTTCGTCTAATCGGGCACCTAACTAGGCGAACCGTCCTATGTTGGTGAAGTAGTGGATCTGCTGATTTTAATGCTAACGGAACAGTGTGGCTGACGAAAGGAGAGCCAAAGTCAACCGCATTATTATGGAGACGGTTAGATAAATTGACAGTTTTTTCGCGCAAAGACAGCTCTACAGAATTTTAGACATAGGAAATGGTTGGTCTGTTGGCCGGTGGCTTACAGTGAACTACCTAAACAGCCTCTTCACTTGATGCAATCCATTTATCAGCCTCGACCTATATCTTCATAAGAAACGAATTAATCAGCGTTTGTGTGTAACGCTGTACGTCTGACCCTCCAATTTTAACGACAGAACAAATCGCCGTGTTTCCTTGTCTAGCTATATGTACCTCAGTTGTATGACCCGTCACGTTACTAAACGACAGACAGTGGGTTGAGTGATACCTCTCGGAAGGTCTTCAGCTGACATCGATTGACTGAAATTGAAAGAAAGTGACATGAAACCTGTTTGACGTAGAGGAGACATCGCGCGTAGAGTAAGAGAGTCGGTGCGTAACGTTTGGCTTCCTAAGGAATGTTTTTTATGAGTCATGTGTATTGAGTTTAACTTGCAATCTGTTATGGCGTTGTTGATCAAACATATCATCCCATCTTTGCGTTTGGATACAATTTGTGTTGATATTTCAAATACCACTTTAACTCAGCATGGTGCAACAATGGAAACCTGGTGATCTGTGTCCATTTATGTGCATAGGTAGCATGATATCAGTTTTATTCCCATCTTCTTATGCTCCCATTACAAAACGCTGATCGGGAAAGCAGAGCATATCACTAATTGGTTCACAAAATTATACGTCGGGTGAAGATTTTAGATGTAGTGTTCATGCTGGGTATGGAAGCACTGATCGTCCGAACCCATACAAACAGTTCTTCTCCGGTTTTGTTTGAAGAAGCTGTTTATCTATAACTCAGTAGGATCCTGTGATCATTACCAATACAAAGAGCACTAACTGTAACTGTACAGCTTAGGTCTTTCCTTTAGTGTAATGTACGAGTGAAGTTCAATGGGTACTGAGGAAGAAGAACAACCGTGAAATCGGCCGTGTTTCCGGTGAATTTCCATCGATAGCCATATGTTGTTCATCTCATCATACATTACTGACGATTCAAATTTCCGGTAGTTCTGGTTTGTACGGTAAAATGAGATGAATACAAGATGAGGTTCGGTGAATTCATTTGATTCAACAACACCGTTGTTGACTGTACCTTGTATCCAAATTAACATCAAACTGATCAGCACGATTCTAAAGCTGTTGGTTTTGAATTCGGGTCTATACTCGTTTTTGGCTTGCTAGCTTGAATGTGGATCTATGAAATAACACTAAACAACTAATGCAGCTGGAAATCTTTGAGAAATGTCGACTGGGACTTTATTTACCTTCTTCCGGACAAGTTTATTTTTGAGAATTCTGATATTTTGAGACTATTCAAAACCACTGAACGTTGTCAAACAAATATGTCAACAGTTCATATAAGGATAGTGAACCAGAAGGATGAGAAAAAGCTGGTGCATGGGAACAAGATATTTTATTCCTTAAATTCATGACACACAACGGTCTAAAATGAATTACCATTTCACTTGAAGAAACAACACTAACTTTCGAAAATTACCCCCTTGGAGTCTCAACTGGATTGTTGGCACTTCGTTTCATACTAATGGCGAGCGACCGTCAAGAACGTAGTCGTTCGGCGAAATGTTGTCATCAATTTTTAAAAGGTCGACTAATTAGTCCACAATAAAAGCTTTATAGAAAGTGACAAATTAATTTAACTATTTATTCGGAGCTTAAAAAGAGCACTGTCAAGACACCGGACAGAGTTTTTGTTATTTCACACAAAAATTGAACTATGCCAAGTTAAGCAGAAGACCAGTTGCGTACTTTGTTCAGTATAGTTTCAGTGGACGTTCTGTTCAACAGCCCAGTCAAAGTCTGATGTGGAAAGAACTGCAGCTTCCTCGTATTAACTTCAATCTTATCATTACTGAAGATGTTTTCTGGGTTTCGACACGCAAAATACCCAAAATGAAGTACCTGTACAGATTGACCGAATAAGTTGACTATGTATTCCACTAATGTTATTTATACTGATTATTTTGATAATTCTGTAGAATCCATGCCATCAGATTTAATATTATCAATCACAAACAGAGACTATACGCGACTACTGATAAATTACATCAAACGTTCGTATAGATTAATAAAAACAAGTCTGTGCTTTCACGGAACATAGAAATCTTGGACGAGCGATGACTAGGATATCTCAGCGATGTTTCTTTCGGTAATATTTGGTAATATGCTATTTTCCCAGTAAATTTAACAACCTGGTTATCGACGTTGACGCTGTTATAAAGCTGCGGAAAAATATATCCAGTTAACGCATTTTACGACCAACAAATCCTAAGACATTGACTTGAATGCACGGCTGTACGAGTTTGAGCACCGTGCGCATCATTTTCCAACCGGCTTCTTAATATGAACAATCCACATCATCGATACGCAATGATTAATCGCAGACGAATGATCAAACTGACATTTTTCATGTTCGCCTAATAACATACTCTTCTGTTCTTACTGTAACCTAGTTATTTTCACCTAATATATAGTTAAACGTACACCAACTGCGAGTCTATCAAAGCAATGTAGAGCTGTTATCAATATTAAAAGATTGTAGAAAAATAACGTTCTTTTTAAGAGATACTGACAAACGTTGCCAGCATAACGTATGCATGAATATCATCTTCGGACTTGGGTCCTTGGGTTGTTGTGACTTTGGAATATTTGGTCCTTGAAAACTATGAACATCTTACTGCACAAAATGTTACTGCGTAGGAATTAACTTTCCTCGTAATGTGTACGCTTGATTAGCCTAGCATTATTAATGATGCTTCTTTTGATGTGACTTGCATCTCTTTTTTAATGAATTATAACAGTAAGATTGATGGACAGCTTAACACTTGAGAAAAAACAAAATTGACTGTTACTCCTACCACCGTCGTGGCCAGGTTTTTAGTGGATGAAACACTTACCGGTGACTCGTCTAGTAATGCGATTCATACACGCATCCCAGTTAACCTATCAGCACAATGTACTTATAAGTAAACAAAATTTCGTTTCATATTTACATACAAGTGAAAAACTTCAGGTGAAAAATAACTGTAAAACAAAACGTTTTCAGTCAAAAGTTAAGACATATACAAATCACCGACCGCATGTTTCAATGTAACAATTTTCGATCTAGTTCAAGTGGAATGTGGAGACAATTGAATCCGAAGTGGACTAAAATCAGTTATTAAGAGTTATCTAATGTACCTAGCTTGCTCTGAAATATGAATTTATTGAAGAAATGACACGGCGTTAGGCAGGATAGGTTGCTAAATTTAATCGCTATCTTGTTATTTATTTTAATATCGTCTTTCCAAAATAGAACAGTGGAGGCTTGGCTGATATACTCATTGTGTGTTTGGAAGACACAGAAGTCGGTCAACGCAATCTGCATAAACGAGCTGTGACGGAAGGTTCCCGAGATTCTGAAATTTTTCGATTGTCTCCCGCAAAGTGAGTTAAGCAATGCTTTTTGAAACATTGTCCTCCACCTCTCGTCTACGCTAAACTATGATGTGTGTGTAAACATGCTGTACATCACACTGTGATGGGGTGCCACTCTCTCAGAAAAGAAACTGGAACGTTACTAACGCTAATGTAAAAAGCGCACTAATCAGTATTAAGTCCAGATAACTATTACTGAAAGTTGTTACCAGACGAACAGAAGAATTGGGTTAATCTCAGTTACAGCAAATTGGTTATTTTCATGCACATTTTCGCGATTATGTTGAACTTCTGGTAATTTTACCAGCAACTGTAACTTGTAGCCTAAAGCGAACTATCGAATCTCCACCACCTCCTTCGGTTGCTTGAGGGTGCTTTTATCTTTCCAGTCTGCTACGGAAATATTCAATGAACTCCAATTTTTTTAACAACTCGGTATTTTTTACATACCATTGATATCACACTCTGAAAAACAACATTTTCATTTAGTCGTCTAATCACTTTACAAGTTTAAACCTCTAAATCGGATCCTGGTTTTATCAGGCACGCCTTGAAGGGTTAAACAAACAGCTGCGACTGAATGTGTGGGATTGGCGATTGAACGTAGCAAAGTGCGACAACGGGCCACGCCAAACAATGTGGTGGTAACAAACGTGTGCTCTATCTCAACTTGTACTCTGTTTGGAATGACGTGTGTTATGCGTGGGAAAATATGGTAAGCAGTACAGAAATACCTGTTGGAAGTAGCATGTCGTTTATGGTTAATTAGTTCGACCATCGGAAAACAATTGTAGTCGACTCCTGTACATAACATTTGATAGTGTGCAAAGAGTACGCTTTAGCTGGGCGAGGGAGAGCAAAGATTGGGACTACTACGATTTGGAATAATACAAAGATAATATAAAGATAAAATGTTCACCAGGTCTTATAGTTATACGCGAACAGATTTCATATAAAAAGTTAGTGGTGGTTTGAAGTGGTCTTTAGTAATTTGAACAAAACAATTAAAATACAGGGTGTGGAATGTAAACGCATTTCGTAGTGACTCATTAGCACCAACTTAACGATACTGTGGGTAGTTTATCGTAGTAAACAATTGAGATGAGCTAGGTGGTCAGTCAGTGGGTTACAAAAGGTCGCTAAGTCCAGGGCAGATTCAGGTTCGCCAACAGTCGTTTCTGAACAAAAAAGACTGACTTCAGTCGATTGACTTCTACTTTCTCAACAAAACGCAAAAATCTTGAATCGCGGTGAATTATCAAGATTCTGAATGCATAACCTAAGTAAACAACGTGACGAGTGTCTAGCAACTACTGTCACTGATTGTTTGCAGGTTTCAACAACATTGCCTTGCTTCGATAACATTTCAGAAATCAAGATTCTCATAGGCATGCCTAAATAATGTTTACTGCAACTAAGCATAAATCGGTAGACAACCTGGGGTGGCATTGAGTGACTGATCTCTTCCGGTTGAAAGCTTAGGTGTTCTCTGGGTTCGAGCGAGTACACTGAATTCAGATGTGTCTTATGCTCGTTTAGTCGAATTAATTGACTTTTGGGCCGTTTAGTGTATTTTGTGAACACCCTCAAAAAACAGTTCAACACATACGCTTTCTTTGTAGTTATCACCCGTTCCTGTGACGGTGTACGTCTGCTATGCTTATCTATGAAATTTCTGGGGTAAACATTAGATTATAGTACGGGCGAGCTCAAGTCCACCTTCTCCGTAAAACTGACCAGATTCGTTCTGCTTGCACGAGTACTGTATTCACTAGTGTGCATTTATGTTAGACTGGGGTGAAAGACTAGAATGTAGGTATTGACTGGATCGTGTAGATCGAACGGGCCATTTTTTCAGCGACATACTGAAACAGTTGGTACTGATTAGTTAGTACGAAATGCATACATTCACCACGTTTCGTGTTGTAAGTCTGACGATTGTGACACTGACCGTCTGCAGAAAATATTAACTGAAACTAATTTGCAGAATGTTGCAGCATGAGTCATGTGTGACATTAGCACACTATTGTTGGGGTCATGTAAATTGGAATGAACTCAAGAGATAAGGTGGATTTTCATTAAAACCATAAATGAAAATGTAGAAGGAATACAGATCTCTGTGATACGAGAGTAGCGTTCTAATGAGAAATTATAAGTTCATATATAAACAGAAGTGGACGCGTGTTATCGACAGATTTAGACAGAATGAAAAAATATACAACTAGACTCTGACCGCTTAACTGATGAAAATGAATGCCACTCAAAGAAAGTTGAGAAGATTAGATAGTTACGATATCCAATGAGATAAACTCAGAAAGTAATCAAATTTTAGCAGGGTGACCAACAGAATGTAACAAATCACCAATGTCTAGGAAGTGTATACTTATGGTGTTGCGCACATATTACCAAATGTAGATCGGGGTCGTGATAAGGTGTGTAACATTGTCGAGCTAAAAGCCGGGGTGAAACATCCTTTTAGTATCGTCCAATTGTCGAATGAGTAAGTGCATTTGGTGGAACAAAGTTATGTAAGTTAATCGAAACAGTTTAAAAAATGTAGTGCAAACTCATCACCGTACAAAAATGAAACAGTGTGGTTTATCAATCATGTGAAAATGCTGAACACTATACTGCAGAGATCCGTAATGAGTAGCCTACCTTTTTCGTTAGACAATACAAAGCATGTTTGTAATTACATCTACAGTTCTGTATACAAAATAATCCTGGGTGTCTATGTTAGGACGTCCATCCTATTACAGTCCCAGGGCGCCTCCGCCGTGAGGAAGAAAACGATTGACTTTGTCCTAGTTAGCGGACCTGCTCAGAGCAGTCGAGTGGTGACCTTGGCTAGTTTTTACCTGTCTGACTTTTTAGTCCGCTATGCCCATCAGTGACCCTAACTATTTTTTCCGGCAACTGTCCTTCATCTTAGCCACTGGGCACCATATAAGTACTTTGTACTTGTTGTCCTTGTTGCACACGTTTTGGGGCGGAACAAAGTTCAATAGTTTGAACGCGTCTTTTGACTTGCCTTAGGGAGCGAATACGGGACAGTCGCTGTACGTTTCGGGACCGAGGTTTTTTCGTGTTAACTATTACCGTGACGAGAATCCAAATTTTGCCAATCGACTTACAATAGCTAGGACGAACCAGGGTACCTTTGAGAAGGGTTTACAACAGTCTAACAAGAAGTTAACTCTAATGAGACGAGATTGGTGGGTAATACATGAATACATACGAACTTAGTTCTGTACAGATTTGTAAACATTTTAATATTTTTACGTTGTACTGCATTATACTTCGGTGCGGTACAACACTAACGAACAGGATAGGTAATAGAAAAATTGGACACACTTTGCAGCAACTTGTAACACAACCTGGGTGCCATCCTCACTTAATGGTGTCCCCAAACGACACGTCTGGATTCGATCACTTCATGGCAAAGATTCGGCTTCCACAACAGATTATCAGACCACAAAATTCGCCTTCTGAGAATGTCCTGCAGCTAGTAGAAAGTGGGAAATTTTAATCGGCCAGTTGTTCGTCCGGGTTGGATTCCGTCATCTCCCGATGCTGTGAGGAAGCATCCAAACCACCCCTTAGTCTTATCGTTCTTCCACACCTTTCGCATTTTTTTTATTGTTTCTATCCGTGTTCCTTATTCGCTTTTATAACCTATTTGCATCTATATTCGTTTATCATGTTTCTTCTTGTTTATGTTACCTATATTGTGGGATAGATGGCATCAGTTATGTGAGTGGTAGCCAGTTGGTACAAGGTCACGTTCTTGAGTTCTCATGACCCATCCTTACATCTATTTTTGTTCAGATTATTATCTAGAACTAGCAGACGAGTGCATACAAGAATGATTGAGAGATCTGTTGCCAATATTCATGTCTCATTTGAAACCTCTAACAAACGTGTTTGTGTACTTATGGGGTGACGTATGTAACGGATGACAGTCGATTCAGCAGTGACTGGGAGATGTTTTATGAACTTACTACAACTTCAGCAGGTGCGATAAAAATCCAGAGATGCTGATAAGGCGAGTGAAGTTAGCCAACACCGAAACCCTTACAGGTGTTCGAGTTCACATCAGCTTGTATATTGTACAGACTGACTCAAAACAACAATGAAATTCATACATATAGAATTGGCCAACCAGAACAGCATGTTATATTCCTCTCTATGAATACTGTTGAAGCGTTTGCTTTACCTTTTTGCCCACATCACCATTCGATGGTTCTGGCATCGAACTCCAACCGATACATTTGTCTCATCGGATAGCAGTTCGTTAAAATGAGTAAACGTCTATTTTTGTTTCGGGTGCTCTCAGAATTCCGTACTTCCTACCAGTAGTCTCGCAGAGATGGTTAGAAACGCATTCGAAGTGTGTCCTATGTAATTAATCTAAGTGGCAACCAACAGTGAGACGTTTGTACATACAACCAGCGATTCTACTCCACTGAGTAAAATTCAGGTCTGTAAGAACTCCTCCAAAATCCTGAAAATGTGGGTAGCCTAAGGCTAATCTTATCATGTGAATGTAAACAAACGATGGCAAAGTTGGTAGTGTGCTTGAAAATGCGCATGCGGTTCTTATACTGTACAGAACTGGATAATTTCATTGAAGTATCTAGTGTTACGGTCCAATTAATCATTTGATGTGATAAAAGTATGGCTGGGATTTTAAACAAAATAAGGCTTACCATGGACAATTGTGTAATGTCACTAACGTAAGCTTCATATTGGAGTACAACGCGTACGGTTTCCAACCCGGTCATGGTCTGCTTTACTTTTTCAAGCTTTTCCAGGGACTTTTCTGATACTTCGTCTTTTCTTCTTTACTTGGGATGTTCTCGACCAAATTAAAACCATGTACATTGACCACAAATGCTTGCACAATGTAAACAGGATTTCAACAGGGAGGTAATAAAATCTTTTGCGCTTACTCAAACGAAATGAACGGAAAACAGGCCTAAATACGAGACCTAAGAATGGAAACTGCTGTGCACTCACACAAAAGGAAGACTAAAACCGCAGAAATATTGTCAAGTTTAATTAACACTGGTTCATTAAGTATTCTTAATAACAATTTCCTAATCTACAAAACTCCACTCAAACAACGTATATACGACCATATCTTTAATGAACCACTGGTTAGACAAATTACTCCGTGTGGTGACCAATATTTTGTCCCATCACTTATCGTTGACTACGGTCGCTGTTGGTTGAAAGAGCCCGCAAATTAGCTAGATTTGGAGTTATTCACGAGAAAGGAAACCCCTAACTGAACAGCTCAGCAGCCTTGGCAATTAACACATACCCGACTGGGGAAGTGGCGATCACTCAGGCGGCTGGCTGTAAACTATCTTGGGCGTGACAGTGTGTTACAGGTAATTAAAATCCCATAGCAGTGGGCTTGATTACGTTTTCCTACGTAAATTTTCTCTTTTTTAATTCTCCATCCCCCAGTTAGATATGATTGTTTATTCAGTTAGTTCTTGTGTTTTTGTCTGCATCAACTACAGCACAACTGCAGCAAACGTGGACATGATTCCAGGCTGCGTGTGATCGTATATAGAAAAGCTTCTAATCAAAGCACATAGCTGACAATAGCTCCTGTTGTTGTGTCAACAGTTCAGTTGAAAAACAATCTGTATATACAGTAACGTTTTCAATTAAACCTTCGACATAAAAAAAGCAATAACCGTTTCGTTTCTGGAAGACAACACACTTGGCAGCCTAAAACTGAAAGCTGAGATGCAACATTAATAAGAAACTAAAGTCCACAGGTATTTTCTTGTAAGCTTAGGTAATATTTCTGAAACCGCTGATTAGTCAGACATTTGTTGTAATCTACTTCAGTAGCAATTCATGTTTTGCTCAGGGTGAAAAAAACAGTTGACAGGGCTTTATAAAAATTCGTTAAAAATGTATACTTATAGGCTTCGAACTACACGTAGCTTAATTTTTCCAAACTAATCAATTACCGAACTTAACGAAGGATTCCTCTCAAAACGAGTTCCACTAAAGATAGGTAATCAGGTGGCTACCTACCGAGATAAAAGTAGTATGTTCTGGTAGTCATACGAATCGTCCAGATTGAAGCTCAGACAACCAGATAGAATTGACGCTCATAAGGGTACTATTATTTATCGGGAATGGAGAGCGTCTGTAAGTTCACAGGGTTCAAGGTCTATGTGGATAAACGTATGTATAAATGTGAACACCAAAAGCTGTTGAGTGCCCGCTCAATAGGTATGCATCACATGTGATTTCCACGTTGACATGAACTAACAATCTACAGCCCAGTTAACAATTTTAGAAGGGATTGCACATTTATCACTATTGAAAGACGTACAGTGATCTATCAAAATGTGAAAGACTACTGAAGGCGGTGGTCTTTTTAGGATGTAGGAAAGTGAAAAACCATAGTAGTCTCAAAAGTTCCTTCATACTAAGTTCCCTTAATACTAAACGTGACTTCCAAGAGCGAACAATTATCGCCCACTATATACTGTGTGACAGATGTTTAGTGTTGATTTCTTCGGTAGCAACGAGAAATTAAATAAAGATCCTCTAATACTACTTTATTCTTGCGCAATTTTCTTTTCCCCTCTCAACCCGTAAGTATCCGACAAGCTGTTCTAACCTATTGGGAACGTATGGAAAAGCCGGATATTGTGGTACTTTTGATTCAAGAGTTGTTGGATAGTTCCAAATTGTTGTGCATCTACGACGCAGAAGAAGACGAGCTAGATTATCATGTTCTACTTCTCCTTCTTGGGCCAAGTAAGTTCTGAAGTTTGATAGCCCACAAGGTTTCCTTCCTGCTTAATATCATTGAATGCTATCGTGCCGTTAACCCATGGTTATTCAAATGTGAGAGCTTGTTTGCATCAGATATCAAGATGGATGACGGCAAAATTCGGGTGCTTAACAGGTACAGCAAGCAGCCACTACCATACTTCACTGGGAAGTTTGTAAAACATTAGTTAAGGTATGTTACACTTACAAATCATTAATGCAATTGAAACGAATACGGCAACGCATATTATGTGAAAACATATACAACGCTTACCCATGAATCGACGGATTTTGTTTGTCGTTTTTTTAACGCAATCTCCGAAGTGTATGTTTAGTTTGAAGACAACTGTGTCTAATGCGATATCTGAACAGAAACTCAGTACGGATTGGTCTAACCGGCATACTATGTAGCTGTATTTCATTCATGCAATCAGTGTGCAAACGCGGTTCATGTGCTGTCATATTAATGACTCCATCGCGAAAAGTTATCATGTAGATTTTGTCACAGTGTCAGATTGCTCTTGTGACGTTTTAGAATTAAAACAGTTTATGTACAAAATATACAGCCGCCTTTCTTCGTTGTTTAACTCCCATCGTGATCGGTCACCGCTATTTCCATCAGTAGTTGTATCCAAAAGGCGTACTTTTATAAATGCACGGTTTACTATTAGACGGAACCTCTGTGCTTTTTAGCAAAAGTTCGGCGGGCTACTGGATAAAACTACTAGGAGAAATGCGCTCAGGGTCACTCACGCCAACTTGAGGGACTGGAGATCTTAGCGGCTGTTTCACCAGTCGGACATCGGTATACATCCGATCGATTGAAATACTGCGGCAGCTTTTCTATATGTTCCAAGGAAACAAACTATAAAACCGAACTGACAGAGTACTGATGACTTCAGGACCCTTCGGTTGAGTGACAAACATTACTGTAATATCAGCGTAAAAAAATGAGGCGGCTTTGCTTGCCCGTTTTCGAAATCGTTAGCTGTAGTAGTAAACTGTCATATTCAGTAAAATTAACTTTTGGTCAGAGCAAAGCCGGTGCGTATAGTGCACGAACAGAACAAATAGTTACGTAACAGTCATCCAATGTATAACAATATTTTGTGTTTGAAATTTCAGGTGTGTTTTATTTATGACAGAAAATCGTGCATTTTACAAAAATTTAACGATTCTCAAATAACATTCCTTTTTTTACCACACAGTCTTAAGATTACTGATGTTGTTTGTTGACAAACCGGAAAAAAATGCACAGTATCTCATGGCTACCATTCGTTGGGGAATTGTAGGCACTGTCTAACGTTTAGATGATGGTCGCAATGCAAAATAGATGACATCGGTTGTTAAATGACAGAAAATAAGGTAGTTCTTTGTTGTTTAGCGAACTTCACACCATCGTATACACAACACCTGAGTTGTTGGAATTACTTGGTGTTACTCTCTGAGAAGTGCAGATTTGTTAATCCGTGTTTGACTTGAGTTCACTTACTTGAGGTTGATAACATCACTATTTGGGAAAAGTTTGTAGTTGAGTACCAATAATAGGCGCACACTTAATTGAAACTGGGAATAGAAATCTTAACAGACAGACGGTTGATATTCATACTCACTGTTATGGCTGTTTAACGAATTGCTTAAAATGCTCTTATCGCGATCGGCTATCAATCACATCAGGTGTCAACTGATGAAAAAAGTGTTAAAGAGACAAATCTAACGGAAGGTCGTCATCTAGAATGCATCCACTAAAGATTCCCAGGTTGGGGAAAGTTTAGTTTAGAAAAAAACTGATAGCCAATCTTTTTCTGAAACAGCAACTCTACATGAAACTCAAACAAAAAGGATCAACTATAATCGACGATAATGTCTGGTTACCGTCGACATTTAGATCATGACTCAATTTGACCCAATTACTTCTAAGCCATGTCTTTTTCATATTTGTTTTCCGTGTGCTTGTGTATTTGTGACTCTAGCTGAAGATGCTGCTACAGCCAACGTGGAAGCACAATTTTCCAAGTTGGAAATAGCGATTGCGTTGAATCGAAGTGACGTGGCACGAGAGAAAGTGTTCTTGGACGGATTAAAGTGGGATGTAAGTTTATATTGCAGAACTGTGAATCCGAGTGATAACTAGTGATAGACCGTTTCTTTAGTTCAAGCGACTGGAGTGTATATGATTACATCAATAAAGTTTTGCATATAACGCCGTGCTCAAAGTTCCTACGCCCCCAATTGATTTGTTCTCAGTCATTTTTGCAGTTACTGTCGCTCTGAAAATGGTGGGGGCGAAATGAAGCTCAACTGGGATAAATCTATTAATGAACCGAGATTGGAATTAATAACACGGTTACTGGCTAGTTTTGTACACTCACTCCATTGGTGACTAATTTCTCTATGTTGTCCACTGTACATCACTCACTCGAGAATAATGAGAGATGTTTTGTGTCCAATACGTCAGTGGTGGGCATGTCTGTCGATGGTCATACATTCTGTGGCTTATGCACCTGCGTGTATTTAGGTATAAGTTACCTTTGCGGTGTACGAACATTGAAAAACCCTTCGATCATGAATCTCAACCTCGAAAGAACAGTGGTTGGATATACGTTTATTTCGAGAGCGTAAGAATGGTCACCAACCACGCTGAAAACAGAGAAAATTGCAGCGAGCAAACAAATAAAAGAACTGTACAGAAAGAACAAAAATGAAGAGGATTGATAATTCAAGAAGAGGATGACTTGAATGCAGGTTGCAAAGAAAGAAATCCTTTAGTCAGTTCATTGTGATAAGGCACGTCCAACAGCCGGTTTCTGAAGAGGAAATAGAAATTCAAGAGATAATGTCTGAACGAATGGAAATATGAGAGATTAATTGGAGTTCTCAGTAATGAGTTCATTAGAACAGAGTCAGAGAAAGAAAACGTCATCGAATTAGGAGTGAATCGTCAACAACTCGCCACAACCATCCTGTCGCACCTATAGTTAAACAGAACTGTTTAAACAGAAAGAAATGAACAGACGCCTGAAAAGCTTTTAGCAGTTGAGCTCAAATGTTAACTAAGCAGATGAGCTTTAAAGAACTAACCATTTGAGACCACCTGGTCCATGCCAACAAACACCTACATAGAATGATTGGTGATCCTCCTCGTTTCCTATGCCCAGATTGGTTTGTTATCCAGCCTTAGCAATCGCCATACAACTTAAACAAGCCTTCCTCGAAGTGAATATGGAAAGACAAGCCAATAGGGATATATTGTACGATCTCTGTTCAAATTGATTTCGCCTCATCTTATCAAGAAAGAAAAATACAGAATATGCTTAAAATCGTTACTTACTGACAATGTCCTGTTCAAGTATGAAATAATCCACATATACTAACAAGGGAGTGTTAATTTAATGAACAAATGCTCCTGCACACATTACGGCGTCTTCACTTGAAAACATACAATTACTTTAATTTGTCGAGGCGATCGTTACTGAACGAATGAAGCCGCTGTAGTGTGCGCAAAAAGGAATCGTTTATTAAATTGGCAATATCGTGATAGTGCCCATGATTTTTTGCATACCTGGACGAAACACTCTTCGCAGGTGACGATTTTATACATATTTTGTAATTTCCATCTTTACAGTATGTACTTGGTGAGATGTAGCGAAATCAGTGCAAACAGAGATCGTACAATATGCCACTACCAGCTTGTTTTTTTTCAAATCTCCATACAGTTTTTTGTAGTGCTTGTGCTTATTACTAATGTCCCTATGGTTCAAAATGTCACGGTGACTGTTTTGATAGGTTATGTGCTACTTCTTGGTAGCCAACTTCCAGGTCTCTCACTGTGAATTAGATTGATAACATAAACGACACGATCACGTGAAAGCACTGCTCGTCTTTTCGTACTACTTCAGACTTGTACACGTTAGTCATTGGTGAGATTTCCACCATTGTGTACCATATTACCTCACACCCACCAGTATACATAGTTCTCAGTTTCTCGTCATTCTTAATACTTTGAACTTCTTTTAGATATCCATAAATAAGGATGGACGTTACACTGTGTCGATATGCTTAACGCGTAAGGCCCAACCGTTGGTGTGAGTTACGTTCATGCTCCGTGGTTTCCGAAGCGTGCAGTATTTCCGACATGATGCACATATATACCAATTTAGGTTGTTACCCACAAACCATCATAGAGATACGACAGTCTGTTGTGTACTCATTGTGGAGTTGTCAGTGTTACAGTTGAAGTTGATAGATTTTAGGAAACCGTACGTAATCTCTGAAAATGTTCTTAGCTCATATAACTGTCATGTAGAGGCATCCCTCGAATTTACCCTAACCATCTACTGTTTGTCACAGTCACGTACTCTTTGTCCATCTTGCATGTCGTAAGTTAGGCACTGACCATCTTACCCTACTGATCATGAATTACCACAGTTTCACTACTGAACGGAGCAACGCCTTTCTAAAATCACCTCTTCCCGATTATTTTAGTTAGGGATGTGGTAATCCATTATATGCCTAATACGTTGATCAGTCGAGTAAGCAGCTGGTACGGCCACCGTAACATAGATCGGGGCCCTTTCTCACTAGAGTTTAACGCGCTTCATCCTCCCCATTTTCCAAATACAACCAGACGCATTTCATTGGCAGTGATTGGGTGGAAAACGCTGTCGATTAGAGAACTTTTGGTCAATTGCATGAAATGTCTTATATATACATTAATGCATTCGACTACATGAGTCACATATGCATCGCAGATAAGCAGGCAGAAATTAATCCTCTAATTGAAAGTTTTTTCGCGTGGAAGTGATCCCTTTCAACAGGTTTATTTACTTACTAACCTTGATGTTTATTATTTTTAAATTCGCTATTTTGTTGACGTCGTTTACTTGGTATAGCCTTCATTGTCTGTAAACCCAGCTAGCGTATGATCACACAGGGAGTGGTTCCTTTTAGATATTGCAAATGAGATCAGTGCGCTCTTTCTTACCAGACAGATAAGGGTCTACAATCTCTTCCTCACTAGCCTGAAGTTCTAGTCCTGTGAGGGTATTTGAAGACGAATCTAGAATACTATTTAATTTGAACAGAGGATAAGTATGGTATACAATCGTCTAGTAACCGACCAGGTCCAGCTTTGTTGCTGCGATTAATGTGAACTCTTGCCATGTCCAATGAGTCTGTACGTACGCGGGATAAGATTGCTCTTCGTACATCTCTATGCATAATTCCCCCCCTTAAATATGACCTTCCCCGTACGGGCCGTTCCATCGGAGTAGGCAGTCAAATCACACAGAAGTCAGAGGATGTTTTGTGACAGGCTGGCATTTCATTTCAGAAAAAAAATGTTGGCGTGCACACTAAGGATAATGTCTCTGTATT
Source organism: Paragonimus heterotremus (assembly GCA_013368495.1). NCBI lineage: Eukaryota > Metazoa > Platyhelminthes > Trematoda > Plagiorchiida > Troglotrematidae > Paragonimus > Paragonimus heterotremus. Next base: position 100,328 of record LUCH01000874.1, on the reverse strand, counting down.
TAAAATGTCTCTGTGTGTTAGGGCTTTTGATTTTTACTACGTTCACTTTCCTGATATACTTTACGGTCTTCACTGTAAGAGTTGCTTGTATTTTATGGATGAGTACCTTCAGTCTTTTCGTTACTCTCGGGTTATTTCCAAGGCTCGCTATGGTGGACTCGCTTGTATGTACCCTTCTTTGGAATGACAAATATCTTGTCTGTTCACTTATGGTTAAACTAAATCGGTTTAAGACTACGACCATTACGTTTTGCAGAATTGTTGGTGATGTGTACAAGTAACAAGCAGGAGAAGAAGTGGTAGAATGTTGCCCACTTTTGGGGTAGTGTACACAGTCAGTACGAGGAAGTCGACGAGAGGGGAATTTCAAGGTCGTTCGCTTACAAAGAAAGTGCGCCGTTTATACAAAAGTGATTATCGTAAAATGGTGGTGCTTATAAATAATTCACTGAAGAGACGCATGTTACACTTATTGACGCTTACACCATCTTACTATTTTAAAGATGATATTGCAAACCATGAATCCGTTGTACCCACTGGAATACATGATGAGTATACGTGTCTTGTGTGTCATAACCTACAGCACTGCCCAATTATCTGCCAGTGTGCATACGTGCACAAACGTGTCACTTTCCGCTGGTCTGCTAGTTCACTCACGCAATTGCTTCCTTATGAGGCCTGCTGTTTACATCGACTCTTGTTCCGCTGTTCATAATGTACCTAAGTCTACGTATGACTGCTGATCGCGCTCACTTTTTTCGCTACAACGTTCGAACTGCGGAACTAGGAGTAAGAAAACGTGCTAGAAGAAGAAAATTTTGATGACGAATGTGATAACTTAGGATGGCGGATTAATTCGTTGCTGAAAGTGCATTTAATAATTTGTCAGTTAACTTTTACACCTTTCTCGGTGGCCATATTTTACAACGCCAATCTATCATAGATCTCCATGTTTGGTTCTATTTGTGAGAGCTCATATGTTTTTCTTGCTTAAACGACCAAGTGCGTTGTATTCAACAAACCTTCGTTAGCCATTGTACCAATCACACATACTGCTGATCTGTCTGCCACTGATTTTACAACTAGATACTCAATCGTCTATACACTCACTGTCAACCTTTCCTAACCTCAGCTCGCCTCATCTTCGTTTTGTTTCAGAATGACAGACTGGGCTCTTATATGATGTCATTTTTGTTGCAAGAAAATGTGGAGTTTACCAAGTTGTTTCTGGAAAAAGGATTCGACCTCAAAGCATACGTGACTTGTGAAACGATGGAACGTCTTTATACTTACTCAGTGCGTCGTGCGGTAAGTTGAATATGTCATCCGCGCTGATATTTTTGAACCTCATGCAAAAAAGTTCGAATTTGGTTCGCCAAATTCATTTAAATGTATGTGACGATGACACAGGTAAAAATGCCCGAATATATAAAAAGTACTCAAGTGTAACCAGAACCGCGAGAAATCTGACAACAGTAAATGGATTATTTTCGCCAAGTGAATATTCATCGTATATCATATAGGCAAATTCATCGACGATAACCAAGTTAAAAAGAACACAAATTTTACCAAACGCTTGACATACAAATTAGCTCAACAGTTGATCCCTGCACAGAGTATGATTAAATTCAATCCTTTATTGTTCATAATGAAAGGGTTAGTGTTTTATTGTGTACTGTCATATTATCGTTTTTTTGTACGAACATGAACCTATTCTAGTAGAACGAGTGAACTCTCGGTCGAACCAATAAATACATGTTGACATTTAATTGGCAGCGAGCCACTACTGAATTACCGAAAGTTTTTTTGTTTACCTCTTTTGAATATACACGCACGCTTCTTGATAAGGGCACACTAGACACGCAGAAATGACCTTTCGTACTAGAGCAAAAAGTATACCTAGATTTATAGGAACTCAGAGCGACCTCTAGTTGCTAGCTGCTGCGGTTGCTTGGATTTAAGTTGTGGTAGCCTGGGTCAAAGATTACCAACACCTGATGTTAGTAGTTATCGACGAAACAATCTGTTGACATATGATTACAATGAAGGCACTGTCACTCACAGTAACGTAAAACGTTTTGAAATTACACAAATGTGCTGAGAAAAGTGTTTTCATCGCTTTGGTTTTTCAGACACAGAAGCGTGCCTTGGTCAATGTCATTCGCCATCTTGTGAAAGTAAGCTTTCCGGTAACAATTATGGCACATTTTATGATACTTGCATACATTTCAAAAAAGTCACTTTTAACAAGGTTTTACATTCCAAGCAAACGTGTTGTGAACCTCCGGTCGTTAGTACCTTGGCTACAAGTTATAAGATCGCATTTCCGAGTACGGCCGGTTCCAAACATTCCTACTTGGCAAAGTTACGTATTAGTCAGTCGCACTGCAATCTGAAAACTGCCAGTCATCTGTACGTCGTACTCCTCCACGATATTTAAATAACTCTGCAATAATAAAAACCTGCTTACTGCAGAGAGTTGCTTGCAGAATGCAAGTATGCCATCATGGGAGTGAAAATTTCTCTTCTATAATTTTGATTCTGTCTTTTCTCACTTTGTTCCTTTCAAGACAGAAAACAAGCCAGATTCACAGTTAAGATTGTGAAAACTGCAATCAAAATAAATCAGTCATTTCAGGACTTCACGTAACGTTCATTCATTGACTGAGAACAAGTTTAGTTTGCTTTCGTTTTTCGCGCTCTCAAGCGTCTGTGAAAAACGGTACATTGATTTCACTTGTTCAGATTATGTCATGTGGCATTCACAAACTCTTGTTTAGCTAAAACGCCTTCGCTCAATGTGGACGTAATAAACTGATCGGCAGTGTATGTTCAATACATGTAACAAAGGCACGGAAAGAGCCCAGGACAAGTCTGGTTCTACCAGTGACTTACGATGGGCTGTGTTCAATCGAAGAGATTATGGCAGACTCTTAATAAAGTGCCCCTGCCACGAAGTACACCTCCACAATCAACACCCAACAAGGAAAGTGCTTCAAAATAACACCACGATCTGCATTATGGCCGTATGTAGATAGAGGAACGTTTTTTTAACCCCGACTATGAATAATGATGTAGGTTCAGCTTGCAAATGTTGTCCTGTAAGGAGTTTATTGTTCCACAGCGCAACGTCAACTGACCCAACGTCACCGTTCATTCTCATCACGTTCATCAGCTGCGTCTGTTTAAACCCGTTACATTCACTCATCTGCAGTCATCCCATAGGACTATGGGTGTTACTTGCAATATGGCAGCAATATGGCTGAGAGTTTACATTCGATAGGTTAGTCATGTCTAAAGTGAAGTCAGTGGCGCAACAATCAACAAAGTTGTTTCGTGAGGAGGGGGCCGGGATTCTGTACATTGCCTTGGCAAGAATATGTGCTACCGACAGGCACTAATGAAAACGAGACTTGAGCCTAACGCTCCTTTTTGAAAGCAAATGGCTGGAAAGTCTACAGAAAAACCCTGTGATCGATTTTGAGTGATGTTAAGTTTGTATAAACGCGGGATTTCAATCACATTTTGTAACTGGAACGAAGGCAGGTACGCGTGCTTCATAAATACAGCTGAGCACAACCTCTCCTCACCTGAGACAGACCGGATGACAAACATTCTGGGGACCAGCATACCACACCGTGTGAACCGGCTGAACACGTGTTTGTTTTGTATCATAACGGCATAGGAAAGGTTATCTTGATGTTTTCCTGCACTGAAGACAAATATGTGAATTTTCTGGCATGATGCCAATGCACTGAGCAACTCACACGTGTTCAGTGGCCTCAGAGACAAAAACAAACATGGGCTTGGTGGTGAGGGGCATGAGGCCTGGTATTATACAGGGTTTAACGCAAAATAAAATAACCGATCGGACACATTAACTGTTTCTCCAACCAAAACTATGACAGTATCGGGTGAGATGATGCAAGAAAAAAAGTAAACAAGGCCGACTGGATAGTTTATGGGGATGCGACAGCTGCGATCAATTGTGGGTGATGTTCAACTTGAAATTAACCAAATCCCCGACTACTCATCAGTAATTTAAAAGGCTCTTATGTTCCTGATTGTTCAGACATTTAGTCAACCATTGTGAATATTACTAACAGAGAAGTTGTATTGATGATTGTTAAAAACATTTGAGGATGTGGTGGTTTTAACTAAAAGTTTGCGTTTATTTTGTTCGTCGAATTTGACATTCATATTTCACATATTACGTTACCAGACAAGATATTATCTACAGTGCATAACGAAAAACCCGTGCGCGGCATTCATTACACGTCAATTAGGCCGCCTCAGTTGTCAATGAAATGTTTGCGACATAGCTGTCAACTTCAGAGGACAATCAAGCATATAGAAACTGCAATAGGAACCTTACTCCATCTGGGAACTCATGTGCGGTTAACTGTTTGTGTTTGAAAGAAACTGGTGCCCAAATCATGTCGTTATATGTAGAAGGTCATCCAAGTCTTGGTGGTGATTCGAATGCTAAAAGTAGCGACACAGATACACATTAATCAATGTTATATTCCAAAAAATCATGTCATCACACCCTTGGGTGGTGTTGGGTTGAGGTTATGCCAGTTTTACTAACTGTGTAAAATCTTTCACGTGAAAGACAGCAAACTTTCGATCTTCAATTTTTCATAAAGTATCAACTTCACTTAGAGTTTACTGGACATAGGTCATTGTACTTTTTGACGGTATCGGTCTATTCAATATTTTAATGCTTATAATTCTTTTGCTTATTTTCATTTCCTCCTATTAAGTCATGAGTCACATATCTCACAATGATATATTTTATGGAAATGAACCAACGATCACCATTTCAATGTACCAAAGACTCTATGCAGTACAAATTTACGTTATAAGTTCGCGAAAATAATTCACAAAACTTTAAAAATCGAACGTTAGAACAACAACTACTGAAAAGACTCCGGACAATTAGAATTTGAAATGTCCACGGTGGAATATCAATGACACGATTTTATTCGTCCGCGCCCTTTTCCATTATCATTGTATTGTGTGTTGAAGTAAATCATTGCGAAGAAACTCTGGTTTGATTTCAGCTGCCCGAACGAATAAACCTTCTGCTAATAGGTAAAGTACTTACACTGCTCATGGGCAATCGATACTTTCCTGTGTATCTGGAGCCAAACTTTGCCAAAACGGTTGAGACAGGTGAGACTTCGATTTTTACTGTACCCACCAAGCAACTACACAAAATGTATTCGTCACGTGTTTGTTTTCACTGTTTTTGTAATGCAGAGCAACATGGTTGTTAGCTGAACTGAAGGAAGTGAATCTAACGGAATGTTTTTAATACAGATTAACTGAGTAGTTTACTACTGTGAGCTGAGTACTTATCTTGACCCCATGCCATGCCGGAGGCTATTGGCCTCGTTTTAACACAAAGAATGTGTAGTAGATCGATGTCTAAATGTTTACTGGTGAGCGGCAAGCAGTTTGCAGTAATGGTTGTTAAATTATCCTTTCTAAGCTACAAAGAATGAAGACAACGATGAGGACAAGTGAAATGATGTGGTGATGAATAAAGCTTCATCTTTTACTATTTCACGTCAAAAACCCTACACAGAACCCTCAAGCAGGAGTTAATAGTTGATAGGAAACCACTATTGAACGACGTAAATAACCTAGTTTTAAAAAAAACACCGTATTTCGGGAGTTAGATGAAAACTAAGACATTCAAATCAAAGAATTGAGGGGTTGAAATAAGGCTCCATTCAACTTAAAAGTGATGTAATGCAAGTAGGGTGGAAAACGTTATCCAAAGGCTAATTGTCTGACAAACTATTCATTATATGCAGAGGTTACGAGTGCGATTCTGGAGCCTGACAAGCTGTCAACAAACGATCAACTAGAGTTTCGATACAACCAAAAGTAAAACGGTTGTTGAGGAGCAGAAGGCACATGAAAAACGTTGTTTGTTGGGAAACTATATAGATATTGTGTGTTAGTGTGGTTTGGTAGCACCAAAGGGAGTTAGTTAGCTAATAATTCAGTCACTGCCACGGTCGGTACAGAAATAATAAGTCCACGCCCTAGGGTGGGATACGAGAAATGAAAATAGGACAGGATGGAAATACTAAGCATGAAGTAAAAATTTGGGACCCAACAGTATTTGAGTTTTAGCAATCAAACCAACGTTCAATAAACCACAATTTGAAAGCTAACAAACGTCGTTATATCAATAACTTGACATGAAGCTATCTCCTCCCCCAGAAAATGTTCTTCTGACTCACTAAAGAATGCCAAAGACAGTCATGGGTTTCTGATTCAATCGTCTGCAAGGACAAATTGACGGCCGCCATCTAGTCTATCGCATGCCGTCTGTCTCCTTAAGACAGTGTTGCTTACGCATCTCTCTGCGAATGCTGACCACCACTGGTTCATGTTAAGTTTAAATTAGCTGTTTCTGACAGACGCTGCACAAAGGATGCTATTGTAATGTGGACGACTTGACAATCTGAAAGCTTTCTGAGCCCCATACACAACGAAACTTCGCGGTCACTAATTAATTAAACGATCCTTCAAGAAATTAATTTTCTTCATGATAGCTATTTCATTGAACCGAAACTTCTCTTTAGGTTTAGAGGACAATTCACCTAACCCCTTGTTATCTTATAACATAGATGACGAAGCGTCAAAGAGTTATACGTTCAAGTCATGAATGTACGGTGAATAACTTCATGTGTTCTCTAAAAGAAAGCTTTTGACCAGTCTTTCTTGTTCATTCACATGTACTTGTACAATAATCTCCATTTTATTAGCTAACATCAGGACACTTTACAAGCCGAAACGGATTTTGAACAGCTCAGTTTGGTCTATGAAGCGGATTGCCGTATCCCTAGAAAGACAGTACTACATTTGACAACTAAGCCTAACACAACATGCATGTCCCTGTTATCTTAGAGTAGATACCGTCTGCTTTGAAGTAGGTCTTAGGATTCGGTTACTTGTTGCAATCAGTTTTACTTTGCATTTTTAACACTTCATGGCGTTTAAGAATGGGCTAAGGGTTACCACCCGTCATTTTTTAAATTTAATGCATGATTTTGAGCGTTAAATCAAAATTTGAGGAAACGATTTTGTGTCACTGAGGTGTTCCATGACCCGCAGTAAACGATTAACGATATTCCGAATGGCGCGGTCCCTGTGTAGATCATTAACTTTCTGGAATAATTACTTGTCAGCGCTAGTGGTATGTACAGTCTTTTCAAACTCTGTCTACAGAAAAACGAGAAAAAATGCCAATCTGCCCGGCCACTCATCTTTTCATATGGGCTTTGTTGACGGAACGCAATGACGCTGCTGCATTCTTTTGGACACAAACTCAGGAACCTTTGGGGGCTGCACTCATGGCAGCTTGCCTACTCCGACGATTTGCCCGATTCGCGGATTCCCTTGTCAATCGAGAGGAGTTAATTGAATTCTCCAAGTCAGTCTTGTTGTTTGATGTGTTTACTGTGAACGGATTACTAGAGCAGTTTCTATGTTCTTGAGGGCTTTATTCGTCAGGTCACTTGTTCAGATGGTTCATCAGTTTTTATTACTTATCACGTGGTACTATTTGAATCCAACTCAAGTATTTGACATCAGTCAGTTAGTTTGAAATTGATGACATTTTCAAAGTTGCTTCCATTAAATATCTCTTAACGGGTACGTGTTAGACCGTAATTATTAGATTGATCATACCATAAAGCCCACTATAACAGCAACCTTCTAAAATGTGTACCGTTGCAGCTCTTACGAAGACAAAGCACACGGACTTTTAACCGAGTGTTATAGCCAGGACCCAGCAAACACGGCCGAGATTCTCATACGTGAACGATCTCTGTTCGGTCAAGTATCTTGTATTATGCTGGCATCTGATGGAAATTCCATGAGCTTCATTTCTCATCGGTGTTCGGAACAATTTTTAGAACGTACTTGGTGCGGCGCCATCGATCAACATGCCAGGCGGTTTACAGTAAGTCAATTCGTTTCCACAGAGTCCATTGAGGTAGGCTCATTAACCAAAATACCAACAGGTTATTTTCAGTGAAAACGGTGGTAAGTACCCATAGATTCACTTTGAAATAAATCACCATTGGCTTGTCCATTCTTGTTTGATTGCGGAGCAAACAAACTAGTTTTTCATTTCAATGTGTCTGGTACTTGAATGCACCGAAAACGTTTACTGGTACAGTACCTAGGCAAGATAATATCCTTGTTGTAATATAAGCCATTATTTCGTTTTAATACCAATACAACATTAATTCAAAAAACCATCAAATTGATTCTAAATTTATTTCTATTTCATTCCTTATGAAACATTACATACAAAGCGCTGAAATTTCTTGCTACATCTCTTATATCCTCTTCCGCAAAAACCTAAATATCACGTAATCAAGAACTGAAAATTTTCAATTAACATGATGGTCAGTGTCCTCAATGTAATCACCTTGTAATTAAACTGTGATCGATAAGTCTCACTGAATGTATGCTTGTTTACACATTCTGAATATCTACAGAGAACCATACTTTTGTTTCATTCTGTCGGTGTGCACAGTTTTTCATCAGTTTGATCACCGGAATTGTCATGCCTCCGCTTGTTCCGTTCACAATAAAATTCAACCTAGAGGCGACGAAACAACCGATTGAGGAAAACGGAAAAGATGCCAAGATTGGTACACTGTCTCGAATGACTAAGGTATGTCAGGTCACTCTACAAAACAACCTAGTTGGTCAGTTGTTAAAAACGACGACATTACAGAAATCAGACCACCACATAATCCGTTGTAACTGACCTCATATGCAGTAACAACTTCCTGTCTTAATGTCTACTGGTTTGCTGACGATCACATACAACAAGTCACAGCTAAGTTTTTTGTAATATAACCCATATGGAACGTGCAAAGAACTTGTTTTTATCCTGCTTAAATGAAATGTTTATGATAAGAAAGCAACTCCCAGAACAAGAAGAAAACAATACAAAACTAAGTATAATGCAATACAATAAAAGATTTAGAATAACTTCATAACTCCCATCTACAGTGCGACCAACATATTGCTGGTGTAAGTATAATGGCACACCAAATCGCATATCGCACTCATAGTGAATTTGCCAGATTGTTGTAGATTTTCATGAATTGTCTAGATTTGTTGAGACTGATTTGTATAAATAGTATTCAAATGCACTTCCTATGTCACAATACTCCACATATGTAACGATACACTTGATAAGATTTTATCCATGCAGGCACCAAACATTTGGCTAGACAAAACGACAGTCATTATGCAAATCTTTTGCACAAAGTTGTACTCTGATTTTCAGTGTCGTTTCTACATTTAAAGTTACTTTGATATTAAAAATATTGCTCAAAGTTTTGATAGCGCGGTGAGAAGAAAAATGAAAGCTGAACGACTAATTTAACAAACAACCCCACTAGGGTGTGACTCAAGTTGTTACAATCACTACTGATTGTCACAAATAGTCACCTCATATGAGTGTATACTTGGTTAGCTGAATTAAATTTCTAGATCATGCCACCCGTCGTTTGGATTCTGATTAAGACCAGGTGTCAGAATTTGCCAACAAACCAAAGACGAACTCGGGGAGTCGAATTCTGTAGTACTAATGGCAAGTCGAGCCAGAGTGCAGTACACCAATCGAAATGAGCTGTTTTTAATGTAACTATTGGGCTGCCTTGCATTAAATTGACATTGTGTAACGAAACTCCTAAAGCATATATCATCCAAACAGATGAATGGATGTTTGGCATGCGTTCATTCAATCAATGAGGCCATCAGCAGTACTTACTAGTTAGCAGGTCATTGACGTGAAACTAGAGTTCGTTTTAAAGAAGAGCAAGTAGTTCCAGCAGTTCAGACGTGATTGATGCAACTCTAACCTGCGGTGCAACACCTATTGCGCAAAGCGCATCACCAAAAAACAAAACCAGACATCAACGAAATATGATGACGGTTGCTTAGTTACCAAAATAACCAGATAATCCACTAACTAACTTTCGTTTAAAACAAAATCAGTTATTGCGTGTTGTAGGCTTCACAAACTCAACGAAACGACGAATTTTCATTGCTTTGTTGCCAACGGGCTACCGAATGTTGAGCAGTTGCCGTCCGCCTTTTAGCTTTGAATCCATCGAGTCTCAAGTAGATTAGTTCTGATGAGTAGTAGGAGATTTGGGTTTTCACACAGACTGAACATAATCCACAATTGATCGCAGTAGTCACGTTCCCATTGATATCCGAAAAGAAACACTAGACTAGCATTTCGCTCTCATTAGAGCTCCTCAGTAGTGCATATTCTTGTCATTGCTGCGACCAGAGTTCTAGTCCCCGCAGTGGTAAGGTTATTTCTGACATGTTTTGGGGTTTACTTCAATCAACCAGTGACCCGACTGTTCTCATCTGTTTAGTCAATGCCAGCGATTGAATTCGTAGACATGGTACGGTCTATCATACAGTTAGACGGTTATCCTCGTAGTTAGTTCATGTCGCCCAACCGGGACTGCAGATGTACACATTCACTAAGTGAATGGCAAACGTGTTAAACAGCAAACCTGTGATGTACCAACTGCCTTACAACAGACGCTGTGAAATGTACTGATTATTTGCAATTTTTGACATTTTTATCATGGTGAATCGTTTTGCTATATTATTGTATTAATTTATTTACTTGCGATGACCAATTCTTGCACAACATAACACACGTACAGAGTATAGTATAAAGAATGGACAGAACATGTGTAACATGGTACAGCATATCGTAAACATGTTTTACTGGAAACAGAATAGTTTATACTCAGAACACAACTCGGGCATTTGTGTAAAAGTGAGGTCAACGACTACTTATTATCAGCTTTTCGAAACAAACTGTTTGAGCAAATAAGGTTAGTGGAACGAAATTTACATATAATTGCCGTTAAATAGCGCTGCTTTCGGCCCGCTGTTTGTTTTCGGGATTACATTGCCACCCGAATGTGTTCACTTGCTGTAATACGCACAATTTAAATTCTGCTTCCAAGTGTCGGCGTTTTTTTGTTTATCACAAATTTAGAGTCCTTACTGGGTTTTCATAGCTCATAAACTGACCACACAATCATGACAAGGAATAGCAAAAACCCGACTTGATAGGTGTCATCAGTGGACCGTCTGATAAGGTTCATTGAAGTTTTAAACGCTTTCCGGTATGTCCTACAAAATACTCAATGTATTTGACGAAGTTGAATGATACTCAAACTTAGGGATAAATTTTAAACTGTAACTTTTAATCTGTCACTCACTACACGACTTTAACGTAACATTTGCATTTCTGTTGAACTTTTTTGTTTCTCAGAACAGTAAACTTTTAATGGACGATGATTTGACGACAGAAGCGTAAGTTACCTCAATTGTGTGTTTGTGCTTATGAGTCGATAGCCTGTACCTACAAGTTTAATTATAAACACATTGTGTTAATTGTCTCTGTGTTATTGATAACTACGTCAGCAGATATCGCTGGTCAGGGTAGAACCTAAATTTCCTAAACGCAAGTCTGACTGGATCAAAGCAGATTGCGATGCATATGTTTTTAACTACGTTATATCATATCATTCAAATGGCTAAACGATTAAGCATATCTACTGATTCCTGTTCGTGGACATTCATACAACACAAATTTTTATCTAGATGTTGCCATCCTCAAAAAAAGATTTTTAGATTTGTTTCCGTGTTTTTACTTTGTTGTTACTTATGGATACTTAACCAATGGCATACTACCTTCTGTGTCGTCGAAATGTTTACGTCTTGCCTGCTTTAAAGAAAAAATTTATAACTGGTTCATCTGATAAAAAGAAGCTTCTGTGTCAGAAGTGGAACTTCATCTGTAAAACAAATTATCGCTTGTTTACAGGCTGTTCTGAATTTACCAATATTCAATCGGTCTCAAAACAGATTTCGACTAATTTGTTAAATAATTAATATTCAACCAAATGGTCATTATGCCGGCTCAACCATTTTGGTTATCATGTTATTAAACGACATCAACACTAGTTCAATTATTGTGTTAATCAGACAACATTCACCGATACGAAACAATTTAAGCATGCCCATACGTCTTGTTAGTCACGTTAGTACTTTTGTTGTTTTCTGCAAACCCCTTTGTGTTTAGTAAACAAGTGATGACAGAGTGTGAAGTGTTAGTATTTTGAAACACATTGTTAGGCAACGGTGGTCAGGGTGGTCAAATCGGACGGATCAGACATGCCCAGTGTACACTGGTAGGTCAACTCAACTGTCAGGGTTAGTAGATATCGACCTGACATGTGAGCGATTTCAACTTCTGTCTCCGAATAGTTGCCTTTTTATACGCATTCACTCATTTTGCTGTATTTATTGCCTGAGCTACCCCCTGTAGAACTGGGTGGACCATATCTATCATTTCTCCTTCGGTTGAACACCACTTTCCGAGCCTTCAACATATTTCGACAAAAAAAGTAACCTTCAGTATAAACTCCAAAAACAGCAGTAGGTTTGGCCTAAAGTGATCTGAACTTCTATGTAAGGCTTAATTTGTGTGTCAGAGCACTAAAATACTCGGTCATTCTGGAATGTCAGTATTGACAGATAATATGGATCGGATAACTCGTCGTAGCAAAGTCGAACTCACAGTTCGCAATTAACCATGTAACAGTTGATACGTAAATTTACTCTCCCGTTAGTGCGTACACATTTGCTGTCCACTTTAGCTTCCTATAGTGAAATCGTAACTTAGGAGACTACCTTCCATATTTCTAATAAAAGTCAACAGTTTGTGTCTGATGACTAGCATACCTAACTCGATAGCAGTTTGTTCGGATGAGTTAAACGTTGACTGGTTGAACAAATGGTATTCAACAAACATCACGTGGTCGTTCGATGCCACGAAGTGAGCAAGTACCACACCGACAAACTAGCTCATTTACTCTGAGCGGGCGGATATTCAGCCGATATGCAGGTAATTGTGGGGAACTGCGACCAACAGCCAAGGCATTTTCAAGTCAGATTACAACCATGTAGCCCGTTCTATTTGTCGATGTCCATTTGCACTCCCATCCATGTACAGATCTTGTTGGATCAACAAAATAACTGGCATGAGATAGAAACGAGGGCAGTTACTTGACTGCTTAATACGTTAATATACTAATACTTGAATGCTCAATATTAAACTGGAATTGAAACCGAAACTACTCTCCACAACCATAGTCTGTCTGATGCAACCGACCATAGTGGCAAGTTTTAATCCGTAACAACTACTGTTTCAAATAATGTGGAAACTCCCTAAGGAATTTCTGTATCACGTAGTCTGAGTACAGCCGGTTCAGTAGCTGCCTAAATTTACAGGGACCTTGTCCATGGTCGCTTGACTGTAAGCTTTCAGAAACTTTCGAGAGTTCCATTCTTATCTTCACGAACTTTGCCGTCAAAAATATGCTTTCCGTCAACAGCGAGATTGTAATGGATAATAGAGAAGAACTTACGACTGTTTTGCAACTCTTCGACATCCAAACATTCACTATTCGATCTAGTTCCAAAAGATGAAGGGAAAATCAATAGCTCGATCAGTACGCTACATGTATAAGATTGGATATATTGAACCATCATTTTCCAGACGGTCCTTTCAGATAAGCATCGCATTTCCAACTAGACGAAAGTTATTCACAGACGTTGACACATTCTTTCTTTTCAAACAGCAGATTGACTGGTAACTTGTAGTTAGTCTCCAAGATGGTAGCTTTCCAACACTAAAATAAAACGACTGGAAAGAAATTTTTCAAGCAGTTAGTTCTAATCATCTTTAATCAAATGATAAACAGTTGTTTACCACCAGTTATGTCACACCGGAACCGTGCTAGATCAAGACATGTCAGAAAGGCTGTCTAGACGGTTATCAATTAAACCACCGTTGTACAATTTAGGCGAGCTACTTTCCTCAGTTGCCGCATTCCGTTTTCCCACTAGCTACAGTCGTTCAGTCATTTTAAAATGTGACCGCGTAGTCTAAGGTGTGAGTATTTGGACAAACGTTCTGACAATTGTTCACAAATGGACCATTTGAAACCCTGCCGTATTCGGTGCTGAAGACAACCAACTAAGTGGAACCACCTCTCCATCAATTAAATGATCGTTACTAAAGCCAGTTGCTTTTTGAAAAAAAACAGTCAAAATATCAGTAGCATATACTGTGTACTGTTATAACAAATGATGTCAACGAATGTAGCAAAGTTCTCAGCATACTCTTTAGTATTCATCTGGTATTAACAGTGGGGTGTATGAGACATTCAGTTAGTAACATAAGTTTGTCGAATTACTTCTCCTGTGTACTGATTCTTGTCACAGAATATCGATAAGCAAGTAGACGTACTGTTCAACGGGAGCGTTAATAGATTAATTACCAAGTTGTAATAAAGCGCGTTAGATCTCAAGCTAAACATTTTTGCCATACGTCAGAACGAACACATTTCATTCAAAACTCAGCTTAGAGTGGTTTTTAAGGCACTTTATTTAGTGTCAAGGTTTTTAAACAGTCAACCTTTGTCATCGGTCATGAGTTTAGTAATGTACCAGTCGAGTATTCAGACGGGACGAACAAGTATGGATGTAACAGAGATTTACGTTTAGTGCAATCCTCCAAGGGACCCCTAAAATAGAAGCCGTTATCACAAAAAAGACACGATCCTCACCGCTGTTTTTGGCCTCGAACGAACATCACTTGACTGCTGAAAAAATTGACGTGTTGATGCTCTCAGTCACGTTCTGTTCAGGAACGATCACTTGACACTAAGCCACCATATCAGCTGTCTTAGTCCCCATCGACTGGTACTGTTTCTACTTTATGTCCCTTTTACTATATTGTCAACACTGACCTAATCGAACCCATTTGCCTTTCCCATCAACGCATCTGCTCCTTTCTGAAGATGATAATTTTGATTCTTACATTTAACTATAAAACAAATTTCCACATCTTTCAAACAGACCTGAAGCCAGTCGCCTTAAACGGTTCGAGTATTTTGTATCATCCCGAGTATCAGACCGATAATTGATGACAACCAGTACTACCGTGAAAATATTGACAAAATTATGCTCTATATTTGAGTTCCTTTGCACCAGCGCATATTCGTTGAATACGTTGCAGCTATTCTTTGTAAGGAACACCCTTAGCCATGAACGTTTCTGGCTTTACTAGCAAGCGTTCCTTGTGATTGGGAGCACGAAACTGTACTGCCCACAAACGACACAACGTTTATTCGGCTTAAAACGAAAGGAGGAAAATTATGAAGTACAGTAATAATTACGCTAATTAAAGAAACCAAAATGGCAGGTAGACGTTGTATACCAATGGCGTTCCAATTGGGAGAAATCTGGGCTTCAATAAGACTCGGCTTATTGACAGGAATAGCATATTTCAACGCGACAGATGCTGTACAGGCTTAGCTACAAAGCTCAGCCAGGAGCCAGGAGTTGCAAATTTGGACACAGTTAGCCACTTGTCTCATTGCATCAAATAAAATCCACTAGGTGATCCAGAATCTAGACCGGCTGTGCGAGAGTTTTCTGAGGTAGTTTGGGTTGATATCACTCATCGCTACGAGTGAAAGTAGAAGTTATACCATTGAGGATCTCAGTCGGTGCAATCTATCTTTGGAATCCTCTGGTGGGCTTTATATGTCACTTTGAAATATTTGGCAGTTAAGTTGAAATGTGAAATTTCGGGGAAGTGGGATGTTCGTAGCTCGGCTGACAGGGGCCAGCCGGATAAGGACGTGTTATTCCCATTGATTGTTCTAGTTTCACCAACGTTCAAAGCTTTCAAAAGATGGTTCATTTTTAAATTAAGACATGTGCCACAACATATATCACAATAAAGTGAGTTCGAATTAGAATTTTATAATCTACCGTCATAATATGTTTGCCTACATTTTTTTCCATTATATCATTTTAACAGAGAAAGTCCAAAGGAGAAATGCAGAAATTACTTTAGGAAAATCTATGCTTTCTACTACTCTCCGTCCGTTCGGTTTTCATACGCTACCGTGAGTTTTTCAAATATTTCCCTGTTAATTATCCCAATACAGCATTTGCGTTTACAGATGTTTAAAGAAAAAATTACCCACTTTCTTGATGAAAAAACATAAGTGGCGAAGGCTTGATGCAATTCGTAGTCGAGAACAATTAATTTACGTTGGGTAATGGAAGTTTTCCAAAGTTGTTTGAGCTAATCTAGGTAACACGGGTTTACTATTACAAACCCGAAGCTCTTCTTGCATTAAAATTATATATGTTTATTAAATTGGCGAACAAAATCTCCTCCAGACTATAAATAACTGTCACTGTAATGCAAGAGGTACACAGTTTGTATACAACTAGTAGGACAGCCGGTTGGCACTGTTACCTGGGAATTTGAGGGTGACACGTCTATTCTCCATTGTGGATGGTTATGTATAGCATACTGTTCAAGTCTATGCTACACGTACAACGTTCACGGACATACGAACCCAGTGGGGTAGTGAACTTCATTGAGAATAATCGATCGAAAAAATGTACTAGATAATATAGCGACAAATAATATTGACTATTGAATACTTCTTCCACTTCAACAACAAATCATCCGTTCTCGGAATAACTCGAGGGTGTGAATGCTATTTACATATTTCTCAATCCAGTTGTTAAGCATGAACACAGACCAACATCAACAAAATAGCATTATTGTGTAAAACAGTCTTTTTGGTCAACTAAACGATACTATCAGTATCTTCAATTACTCATGACTTACAGTTCAGATTCACTGGAAACATTTTTCATTTAAAAACTGAAATAGCAATGTGGGCTTGAAAGAAAACAAATGAAGCATCTCGTTTATATTCAAATGACTAAGTGAATATACACAAGTGTGTGAATAAACTGCTTCCTTCAACCTCTGATGGAGGTCTTAAAGATTCTTCCTGGTGAATGATTTATTAATTGCACTCAAAAATTAGCGCGTCTCCCCCCCCCCAACCTCAACAGCTAAAGGCAGGCAGTGAACTAAGACTGAGACACAAACTCACAAGGAATGAGGTACAGTCAAATTAACGATGGTTTGAACACTAGTTAATTTACGTGAATAACAAGTGTCAAAAAGGTGTATTATTGGACAGTGCATGTTCAAGGTGCACACAACAGCACTTACGAAAACAAAAATAACTTGGTGGTTTAACTTTTTTTAAACAAGTTAAATGCGAATACAAGTGGCTAGTAGATAAGCACTGTGTTAAACCTTGCATACAGTTGGTAGTGGCTTTCATCCTCGGGTTGATGTTCCCCAAAAAAACCGTTGGAAAGTAAACGATAAAACATAAATTACTTCTGGATTAAACTTCGTAGGTATTGTTCCAATCTTGTCACAAGCGGGAGTTAAACTCGGATGTGTTTTTTAAACGTAGTTGTCACATGCTTTGTCCGTCACTCCAAAATATGCCCGAAGGAATTACCACATCTATTCGTTCAACCCAGATTTTTTGGAGATGGTCATGTTTCAGTAGGATCCGAATAGTTTTTCTCGTTAAATCTGTTCGAAATACGGTGCAGTAAATTACTGTTCACGTTTTATTAGTAAGGTTTTGTATAACATCGAGGACGTGCTTCTAAAAACTTTATTGGTTTGAAAGCACTGCATAGTGAGACAAACTCTAGGTTTATCAAGGCACATCCCAGCTGATGATCATTACAACTCGCACCCTTGAAGCAAGAGGCAACTTATCCTAAGACTAATTTAAGCTTAAGTAAAATCTACAACTAATTCTTAGCCAGGGAGTATAATGTCACACCTACAATTTTTTCTCATTGAGACCATTAGTGAGTTGATTAGATCAGTGGGGAAGAACATTATTCCGTTTTCGGTTCATTCTGATGGTTACAAGCGCCTTGTTTAAGCTGATTTGCAACCGATGTATTCGTAAAATGTCCACGGATTGTGTCCAAACCGAAGTTAGCTGTACATCGTACTTGTGCGAATTAGTTAACAGATGAATATATATGCTGACGAACACAATCTAGAATTACTCGTAAATTACGCTGTTTAAGCTAAAGTTTACATCTGTTGGAAACTGTCAGAAGAATTAGTTGTGTTGTCGATTGACCACTTATCCATTTTTAGATTACTATATCACTTATGCCTAAAATGCTACCATGACTACACTATACAAACCTAACCGAATAACTACTCTTATGTGGCCCAGAGGATTTTTAAACGAAATATCATCATTCTCATACTGCAGGGTGTCAACGTACTAATGGTCTATAAACTATAACCTATCATGAGAAGGAAAATACATGTGACAGTTGAAATAACAATACGTAACCGATCCAATTAAATCATTACTTATAGCTAGAATAAAGCAATCTGTTGCTCCGATGTATCATGGTGCCTACACATGAAAACCACAAATGAAACTTTTGTCCTATTACGTATTATAATCAGCTACAAAACCGTCATAGTGATGCAGCAGAAACTCGATGACACCGTTGTATAAACTCAACACCACTCTTAGCTCGAAACAGGTTACCCGTCTCGTCGATCTTTCAAAATGTAATCGTAAGTAGTTTAAACGGGTTGTTTCAGGGTTCTCTCGCTTCTATTTCATGTTGAATGTGGTGTTTCTGTGAAATCTGTCGATTGTGGTCACCCAAAAATGTCTTTTACTTAGAGCACATTAGGAAATGTGTAAACTGATTAGTAACTAAGATGAAAACATGAGGTTCTAAAGAAATTTTAACCCTAAAGCTTTCTATTGAGGATAAATTTTTTGTGTTCTTTTTGAAAGAGGCCGACTGGAAATTCTATGGGCATGCGACAGCTGTAATCAATCGTGGGTGGTGTTCAACCTGTATGAATATTTGTTCACCTAAAAAAACGCGGTGAACAATTATTTTTCGCACAGCGATTGACAACAATATTTGGGTAGTTCAGAGGACAGGCTAGTAAGAGATAATAGTGAAACTTGTCTCAGTACTACAGTGTAATGTAACTAAAATATAATCATAACCTATGTATCACCGAAAGTGTTTAGAAGAGTTGGTAGATATAAATTAAACGGTATTCACATTTGGTTGCTTCTTTTTGTACGAAATAAGACATTTCGATTGATATCTTACGAAAAAAACCATATGCTCGAATTTCATTCGTGCAAAGCTCGTTAGTACCGTTTAACGCTATGTATATATATATATATAATGGCAAATTATGCTTCAAGCTGCGTTTCAATGAGAAAGAATGGCTAATCACTGTGCCACTGGCCTCACTTTAGGCAAGACTGAATATAACATCTAATCATTCAGTCATTTTTGTATTTCAGTAAAACGCATTTTTCCTGATCGGCCTCTTTATAGGCATAATAAGTGCTTCGTTGACTTCAGTAGAGAACCAACGATTAGAACTTCCTAGATCGTTATAACAAATCGGCAAGGAACTTTTCAGTGAGGACACAGAACATCAACTTTACTGGCCGCTTCTGCGACGCAAATAAACAAATATGGTTGAATGTTCACATAAAACAATCAATCCTGGTCTCGTGTGAAGTCAACTTCAGATTTGTCAGCACGGTTGCCTCAAAAAAGCGTGGCCGCGGTTCAAATTCCGGTAGTGTCAAGGACATACATTCTTAACAAGTTCTGAAGGAGAAATTTGATTATAACGCATTCTTTAGGTAAGTGACTTGAGGAAATGTCGCTTAAAAACAATCAGTACTGTTCAACTTATAAATTCGTCAGTCACGTAGTGGGATGAGACTTCACAGAGGTCGTACTTTGGTTGGGTGTAAGTGTATCTCGTTTGTGAGAACTGACGCATACCCAGTAGCCCCAAACTACCTAAGCAGATTTCTTATCGCACCGGTAGATGACGTTGGCTGGGAGTAATAATCCAGATACTGTATATGGACCGTCAGCCAATCGCAAGTTGATTGCAACCTTCTTGACACAATCACCAGCATGTGTGTACATCTACAGGAAAACAAGAATGGGGTAGCCAATAGGCTAGCACCAAAACGCACTTAAGAAGACGATACAACCATCCGTTGAAATGATCTGGCACAAAATTTCAAATATCTAATTATCCATTATCTTACGTTAAAATAATAATATCTACGAGTAACTAACCACAAGTTCGTCTTTCCTGCTTTTCTCGTTTCAGCTGGCTCACATAGTTTTCCTTTGTTTTTTCGTCTATGTGTTGCTTTTTAACACAGCAAGACAGAGCAACTATGACCTGACCGCGAACATGATCCTCTTGATCTGGGTCGTTTCATTTTTCATCGAGAACGTGCGACAGGTAAGTTGTACCACATCTGATCCATTATACAAAGTGAACCGTATTTCTGTTTCACTTGGTTGTCAGTCGATGGTCTGTTTCGGAAAAAATTTCATTTGTTCTTCAGAGCTCATCACTGGTTTATATTCTTACCTCACCTGGGAGTTTAACTCTGGCCGACTTGGCTGCGAAGCAAACCTATTACCAAAACCGTACTGACCTCGCGCGTAAACGACTGATCACAATGGCCTTCGAAAAAATCGGGAATATGTGCATTGTACGTAGAAGATTGTGGCTGAACATTCAACTGCTGATGTTTAATCATTTTCAGTGTAAAATCAGTGGGGTATTGATCAGAATGCTTATCGCCTGCAGATTCAGATCGCAGTTAAAGTCTCAGTTGGGGCAAGAATATGCACCTCTGGTGAACCTACCACAAGCGAAACTAAAAACTAGTGTTTCTTTTAGAAGCGTACCAGTATAGGATACTCAAATAAATTTAGAAGTTATGGTTTAATTTGAGCGACGGTTAGCTTATAACAATCACAATTCTGAATTCCGTATCAGTAAAAGGCACATTTGTGAAAACAACTGAAACTAAATTAAGTCATGTTGAGTCAGTTCACAGGGTTGTATCAGAAATGATAACAACTGTTAGATTTATTGGATTAGTTCACAATGTGTCAGGATTGTTCTGCTGGCCAAAGGTGTCAATAAGTTTCTGAGTTCTACAGGTATAGCGAGCGTTATAGTGAACGGCATTGGCAGTAGCAGATATTAAAGAGTGTCTCTCATGGTTAATGGTGATCAGGAAGATAAAACTCGGAAACTGAAGCACTTTTATTGGTCAGCCAAACCAATACAAACCGGTTGCACCTCCTGCGTATAGTCAGGAACCCAAATTGTTTTTTGACAGAATCATAAAGTCCAGGTTGTGCTATTTCGAAAAATAGCTGCGACGTGCTCTCTCAAGGTTGTAAGTGGTAGGCAAGGTTACATAAATAACACAGTATTGTAGAGGAAATTGACGCTCAAAACGCCGGGAAACGAAATTACCGTATGGCCTAACTCTCGAAGTTAATACAGTGAGAAGGACGGCATTATGTCAGAATGTAATTGTGTACCAGATGTTTGCTAACAGCCATATACAGGATTTGTTTAAAAGCCGTCCAGTTTATCATATCAGATCACGGCATACACTTCTTGTTTGATTCATCAAAACTATGAGGTTAAGCAGTCTGGTGTAGTCAGTTTTAATACATTTGAGTGATTCATTCAAAAACTGGTTAACAGTCACGGTTATGCTTCTGCATAGGTGATTCATCGAAACAAATGGAGTCTTTGGACAGTGTTAAAAAATACATATCTTATCATGTGCCTTGTTTAGCAGCTACGTAGTTGTGATCAAACCGAAACTGCTTACAACAGGCGGCGGAGTTTACTCAGTCTCCAACCCGTTCTACTTAACTTAGACCTAACTGAGGAATGCATTTGGAAATGCATAGCTTTCAACTCAAGAAGTTTGAAGGGACAAAGCATTCTATTGCCAGCCTCTATAACTCCTAGACCAACTGACGTTTTCTACCTTCACCATCACTATCCAGTAATCTGTCACCCATATTCAGGGTGCGTAATCTTTCCCACTCGTTTGTCACTCGTCTTTTCACTCACGGATTGCAGCACACCTCGAATCTGGTCATCTACGTATTGGTCCGAAATAAGCTCATCGCATTTGCTTTGTAAGATATAAATTGAAGACAAAAAGTCGTGCTGGTGTTCGACACACAGGAAGTATCAATATTGGCAAACTTCCTAGTCGAGCGGGGTCAACGAACGCTACTCAAACATGTTAAAGCAAGGCCGTACTCAACTGGTTGTGTGTGATCTGCCTGGCTTACATCAATCAATCATACTGCGTCTTAATTTGACCCAAGCTGCGTGAAGTCACTTGGTGGACGACGCCCAAGCGAACATTATGTAGATCTTGCACATTAGACGAAGGTGATGAACGACAGAAAGATCTGTAGTTTTGGCTTGTTTACACGTGGACATAGTCCAACTCTGGTTGTCAGCTTGCACGGCTACTGCCACAAATGCTCAAAATGATATTCGTAATGTTTCTTGATGCTCACTCTCAAACCAACACTCCACGACCGGTTCTGTTCTTGTTCCGATTAATCAGGTACACATAGTCACAAGTGGGGATGGAATCGACTATCTTTCACGCTGTGAGTCAACGGAAACAAAAGTGAACTGTATCCATTCAAACTAAAGGGGTGTATACAAGCTATAAATCGAGTACACAAGAATTCCGCCGTCACAAGCGTTTCTCACATAATTTATGGTTGAGTGAATGAGAACACTGACTCGTAATGCGACAATCTCCACCTGAAGAGCCTGAACAAAGACGTGACTGGTCACTGAGTGTTGGATTGAAAGTGATCATCAAAACGTATTACGAACAAAAAGGTCTGTTCTGTTCACTAACAAGAGGTATTGGTTCAATGGTTGGTGGCATCCGAAACGGATTAGCCTGTCACAGTGGCCGTAGCCAAAAGACGTCTGCGCTTTAAACCATCACCGCAAGTGGCTTGCGCTGCACCACT